>CAJNSZ010000170.1:88024-105844 GCA_905329745.1 Rotaria sp. Silwood2 | reverse complement strand
GATATAGGTTCAAGTAAAATATTCTTTTGTCTTTACAGATCTACATTTCTAACAAAAGCAAGTAAAGCGAAAAACTTGATTGAAAAAATAAGCGTCAGCGTGTTACGGGACCGTTATCGCGTTACATTAATGAAACCGATCCCTCTTCAAAATAAGAAGTCTGTTTGAAAATCTTTTTTATCTGTTGGATACCTCAAACTGTCGGCTACAAAACGTGTATAGATAGTTCCTTTTAATACAACAGAAAATTCGCAGGAAAATAAACAGCAATCATGCCACCCTCAACTTTTTGTCCCTTGTTCATCATCGCGTTACGTCATCTATTTTTGCTATAATTTTCATACGCCTCTTTCAGACGAGCTCATATTTTCAGAAGTTGTGCGGGAGACAGAGGTACATCTTCCACCGAAAGGACGAGTCTTCTAGACAACCTTATTGCTGAGAAAAGTTAATAAAACTGCAGCCAAAACGTCATCGCGTTACGCTTGGACAAGCCGATAAACGAAAGCCTTCGTGGGTGTGATTCGTATTTCATGCTGATACAACCGATAGAGTATATGTTCTCAATGCATTGTTTTTTAAACCAAAATGGAAACCTACGGGCTTTCGAGGATTCTACATTCGGTTCTGAGGTCAAGTTTTCATTTTATTAATAATTTCATTATGAATGAATAATAATTGATAGTAAAAATATTAATAAAATCGAAACCATATCTCAGATTCAGATTTCCAACCTATGATTACCCTTTGATCAAGTTTTGTGGTATGGAAGTGTGGTAGAATCGGAATATATAGATGATTCATATATCTGTACTGCAAAACTATTAAGGAATTCACTCTTTCTGAAGAAGAAAACCCTAACAGTGTTCGACAAGCTCACCAGCTGTGATTTAGAGTTTTAGAAGGGTGGAGAATTCGTATTCGACGTTCATTTTTTCACTCTCACTCTACTGGTCTGGGATTAATGAATGAAAGAAACGAAGAAGAACATTATTTTCTAACGAAGGGACTTAATCCGAAAAACCATTTCTAGACAACACTATAGTCTATCGAGAACTGTGGTGCAATTATGCATAACTGCGTCGCTATTCAGTCGTAATTGGTCACATGAGTTGCTTCGAATTGTATGCAGAGGCTGTTCTGTTGTATTATGTGTATGAATAAATATAAAGTGACAACACGGAGAGAAACAAAAACTTTCTATGCCTATGGAATGATTAAGCTAGTTACTTCTGAACAGGTCAATGGATAAGGTCTTCTCTTGTCTTCCCTCTATGAAAAAATAGCAACACGAGATACAGAGAATAAAAATATTAGTTTTCTCTATGTCTGGGGAATGCAAGACATATGTCATAACATGCCTATTGGATAATCATCGCATGACACTTCCTTCGATTAGTAGTGTGGAATGGGTATTGTGATAAAGACTACTATAATGAGTTTCAATGCTACGCTACTATGGGTCTTGACATTTTTGTCTATTGACAACTTTTGTAGATGGATAGTTCTTATCAAACAGTAGTTCAAACAGATTTTTTCATCAGATGATCGTATTCGATGGTGAAAATTGTTGAACATGTTTCGATCATTTGTATCTTTTGTTGTATTATGATTTAAAGAAAAAAGAAATAAATGTACGACCTTTATAACTAGCAACTAATTATATTCTAGTTGCATAATTCTTGTTATATTCATCATGTTGATGATGCTATATCTTAATTCAATTTTGTCATCAGTGAGATTGAACGCCTTTAACTATGAAAATAAAGCAAAGAAACTATCGGTATAATGATAACATCAGTGATTCCAGATCAAGCATGTTGTTGTTGTTAATTGATGGCGAACAAAGATCAATTATTTTGAGAACGATTGTTTCCACAGATGTCGCTCCAATCAGCGTGCATGCATCGATTACTTGTTGCTCATCAGCTTAATAGTTGAAATAAACAATATTTTCACTTAAGTAATAGGCAAGAGAATCATGTCATTCTTATATTGCTATAACACTAGTTGGGTGTGATCGGTTAATGATTACTTAACTGATATCTTTTTTTAACTCCTTTGTTATGTAAAAAGCAAAGAATCATTGTATATTTGATGGATGGATTCGACTTTGTTTTCCTTAACATGTAAACTATATTTAAAGCATCTGTGTCTAGTAATACACATAATGTTATTTGATTTACAGTGATTTTGATCTTTTTCGTTTGAAGAAAACAAATATTTTGATTATATATTGAGAGGATTCGAAAATTTTCCGTTTACCAGATAGGCTGTGTTTTAATATATCTGTTTCTGACGACATCAATTGAGTTTTATGTAAAGAGATATCGGTCTCTAGTTGGGTTTCGTAAGAAAGAGACAAGTAAAAAAAACATTATTCATGTCAAACCATTTGTATGCTCACCACTGAGTCGTTCTAACGCTGAGATAAAAGATTCATTGTCGATGTCACAACTAAACTGATCCTATGAAGAATCAGGATGTGATGAAGCCTTATTACAATATATCAAGAATAGATATAAAATACAAGTGAAAATGAAAGTCAATAAGTGGAATTGTAATCTTTTAAAATTGCCTTAATTTGATTTTCATATAGCGCAGCCGTTTTCCTCTTCAAAACAGCTATACTAAGTAGTTGCGTTTATGATGATGGACCATATCTATGCAATTTACGTTTTTTTTTGTGTTCTTCTCTTTTAAAATTTTTCCATTTTTCTGTATTGCGATGAATTATTATCTGTAACAGTGTGAGATTATGCAATAATATGAGAAACTTGATTTTAATCCATAAGTGTATTAAACAGTATTAGTTTACGCCAATATCAACTCTAATGTGACACCCTAATCATTCGAGTAGAAAATTTCAATCTGTCGTCTACTTCTGATTAGGAGGAACTAGGAGTTACTCAAATCAAACAGGATCTATACTAATTTTTCAAATGTAAAGACGAATCGAACTGAACTCGAACCAGTGAAACTCAATTTGATTCGGTTTCTGATACATTCTCATCGTCAATTGGACATTATTCATTGTGGAACTTTGATGCCCACGAAAAAAAAATTATAAAAAAAAATGATTCAAAATGCGATAATGTTAATCATGAACCTATCATTTATATTTTGTTTCGTTTATTATTAGTATTATTATTTTATTCCCTTTCGTCATTGTACAGCGAATAACAAATTAGTTGAAAATAAATATAAAGCGCTTTTGTATTTATTTATTTTTTCATTTTTATTTCTGTTATATGCCTTCAAAACGACGTCGAACAACCATGAGAGGTCGACGAAAAAAACAAGCACAAGAATCTCCATCTCAATTTATTTATTTACCAATATTCTATGAAAAAAGTATACAAAAAAGTGATTCAGATATTCGTACAATACCTGATCATACGTTTGGAAAGGTATATTCAACTCAAATAGTATCACATAGTCAAACAATAGAAGAAAGACCTTCACCAACTTCATCGTATATGATTGAACCGGAAATTATTGTATCATCAATACAAAAGTCAAGAAAAATTAAATCAATAAAAAAGAAACATAATAATCGAAAATTTTCATAATCTCTTATTAATTGCAACTACACTAAGATTATAAGTACAAGTTATAATTATTCATGAAACAAACTATGTATTAAGCTATTATAGAATATGAATTTAATGATAACTGAACATTAACTGTTAGAATATAATTTTTGAGTTATTGATATTATGACAAAGATAGAAACAATAACGAATTAGATTATTACATACAAGGCAAATGATTGTTCGAATCAATGTTATACACAAGATTTTTAAGTCTGTATATAGGATATGACAATGAATACATTAGTTACATTATCACAGTTGAGTGACTATAATACTAATGTCTGCGCCAAAATTAAAGATCGATGAATGTAAACTCAACAACAGTGCAGATAGTCTTGTAATACTATGCAATAGTTTAGAAATGCAATGAAATGATTATAATTTGAGAAGAAAGATCTAATGGAACAAATCGTTTTAAGCTTTTTATTTACACTATAGCCTTTATAATTATCACCAAACTAGCAGCTCAAATTGATGTTATCAGTTAGATGTTCCTTTGTCAGACCTTTTAAATACATGTTCCATAAAATATACAAAATCTATTTTAATAAACAAAAAAAAAGAAGAAACAGGTAAAGGACAATTTTTTAGTCTCTCTCTATTCTCTTGTTGAACTGAAATTATAAATAATAGAGAAATGATACTTGCAGAAGAAATACAAAGTGTTGGCTAGACTTGTAATGAGTATTGGCTAACGGATGATGTGGTCCGTCAGAGGATTACTTATTGATCGATCTCGATTGTTAAAATATTAATCATAAACTCGGTTTTCTTCACAGTTCAAACCATTTCTATATAGTAAAAATTCATCATAATATACTTAATGTATTTTATCAATTCACCGTGATATCAAGTTAAGCCTATAGAAATAAAATCGAATATTTATCATAGATTTATTGCTATTTCCTATCATTCATAGCATATACGTAAAACAGTAGCTATTGATTAAAAGATAACACAAAACAAAATGTCTTTTGAACTTTAATACCTGTACATAAAAAGATTCATTGTCTAGTAATATAACATAGTGCAAGAAATTAAAAGAATGAAAATGATTTTTCTCTTTAATTAATTTTTTTCTTCTTATTTCTACCGTCAAAACGCACACACGGATAAAAAGTCAATATTCAATCAATAAAATCACCATCTTTTATATGGTAAAAATTTGCCGGACATATTAATATTTACTCTTGGGGCTTCTTTAATCGTTTCATCTTTGTCAACTTTAATTGTAAAATCGACAGCTGACATAATACCATCACCAAATTTTTCATGTATAACTTCTTTCATTGGTATACCGTATTGAAGAAGAATTTCATGAAATCGATAGAGTAAGGGATCTGTTGGTGGTAATGATGGAAGAATTGAACCTTTAAATGGTGGATGTGTTAATTCATACATCTGTTCAGATGATAAATTTACATGAAGTATATTAAATAATTTTTGACATTCTTTTTCATCCGGAAAACTTGCTTGACCGTAAAATAAAGCAGCTACCCATACTTCATCACGTCCTAATTTTTGTCCAATATCGGCAAATGTTAAATTGTTTTTTCTTTTCGCATCAAGTAATTGTTTTGATACTTCCGATAAATTCATTCTTATATAATACTTATCTTTAATTAAAACAAAAAACAAATAAGCAATAAGTACATCAATATGTTCATATTCAAAATACAATATCTAATAGCTAAATTATTTAAAGACAGCTCGATTAATATATATATATATATATATATATATATACAAATGATAAAAAATATACATTTAGGAAAATAAACGAGAAAATAAGCCAGGATTAATATTTTGATTATGTGTTTGCTGATTATTTAAAAAACGTTGAATTATATTAAAGATAAATTGTCGATCATTGCTATTCATAGCCTAGAAAAGAAAAAGAAAACTTCAATGAATATTTATTTCTTAACTTACATATCGAAGTAAACTATCAACCGTTGGTGAACTAATAGTGCGACGAATTTCATCAGTTAAATTTTGCTTTTGATGATCATTTAATTGATTCAATTGACTTATTAAGGAATGATAAGGATTAACAGCTCGAAAACCTAACCAAGCCCCTACAAAAAAAAAAAAAAAAAAAAAAAAAAATAATAGTAAAATCAATAAATGAATTTCTATTACCAATAAAAGTGCCAATAAGAGCACCAACGTTTCCTAAAACTACTGCTCCAATCAAACAACCAGCAAGTGCATAAAATGCTTGCCAAAATATACCCCAAAGAGTACTTATTGTTGACTAAAAGTATTCGAAATAAATTACATTGGATTTTTTTTATTTATTATAAGAATTTACATTTTCATTTCCAATTAGATTAAGAATAGCTTGAAAATAATTAGTATTAAAGAATGAAGACATGATCTATTTTAAAATACGAGTAACAAATATTTAATTTTTATTCATTGAATCTTATCAATGTGAGGTAATAATTTTCACCTAGTGATAAATATTTCTATCGGTCAAAAAGTATTTAATATAAATTGAATTAAATACTCTTCTGTCAAATCAAAATATTTATGAATTGACGACAAACGACACAAATATCGAGCAGCAATGGCAATCTTTATCTCACTAATGGTATAAGCAAATTATAAATAAACGTACTCTTTGACATTATGCAAGCAGAAAAAAAAATGACACGTGCAAGTATATTGAAAATGTGAATGTATGTTTATACTGTCACATCCCATGGGATGCAAAACGAATCACATGATTATTATAGATGTCGCTCAATACTGCTTATTGTTTTTGATCATTATTTATAAATTCTTGGTTAACTTATTATCTCAACCAAAGAATAAAAAATAAAAATTATTCTCGATTGTCATTCTTGATAGGTAACTTCTAATAATGATCTATTTCTAAATCATTCCTTTCTTCCTTTTTTGTTTCAATAAATATTTTTTCTTAGAATTATTTATTTATCCTGTTCAATTGAGATAAATGATGTCTTGTTTTCCAAAAAAATTCTACACAATTTGATTTGACTTTATATTTTATTTTACATAAGGAAAATAAGAGAAAAATCATCGATATTTGTGTAGTTCCATTTTCGTTCATATCTGTAATAAAACCGTTTATTTCTGTCTTTGTTTGTTTCATTTTAGATTAAAGAAAAATAAATGCGTTATAGACGTACTATTTTGGATGTTATCTGTTACCATGACAAGACTAATGGCTCGTCAACGTCTTCACAAATATCTATATCATGTCCATTTATATTTGACATTGCTCGATTAAAAAATGATGAATTAATCTATAAAGAAGAAAACATCTCCGATGAAGCTCGTCTTTATTTCGATAATAATCGTAGTAAATTACAGCGTATCGCAAATGGTGTTGTTCGATTTTATTTACCATCAGGTTCATGCTCTGGTTTTTACATGGGTTTAAATTTAATTGGTACTAATGAACATAACATTAGTCAAATGAAACTTTCTTCATCATTTACCAAAACAAATGATATTTATTCTACAATGCCTTTCTTAAAACAGTGTACTACTGTTACAAATAATGACTTCGATTTTGTTTATGCACGAAATAATATAATATCTCTCAATATTGTTGAAACAACATTATTTGATCCAAATAAATATTCTAACATACGTGAACGTCATATTGAACAAGATCCAATATTAGGAATTACTGGTGATTTCGATATGATAGATTTTGTTGTTGTCAAAGAAACAGAAAAAGTTCGAACAAATAATTCAATACTATTTGTACCATCAACTCAACACGTTCAAATTAATGATCCAATTATCACAATCTCACATCCAGGAAATGAACTTTCAATTCAAGAGTCAAGTGGACGTCATCATTACGACTTATTTTTACCTCGATTTGAAGAATTGAAAAAAATATTTCACGGTTTTGGTGGACGTTGTATCTCTTATGGACGTGTTATTGCTCCATATAAATTAAATTCAAGTTCAAATAAATGGATCGAAGATTTTCAATATCGAAATACTGATTTTTCAAATTATCAATGTATTTTAAGTAATGAAAATCTTTATCACGGATCAAGTGGTGGTGTTACATTAAAATCAAATTTTCATATATATGAAAATATACCAACTGCAAATGGTCAACAATTAACTTTAGTTGAATTTATATCAATACATTTTGGTGGAGAATTTATACCTTGTCAAGATTGTCTATCTCATGTTATTCCATCAAACCGGACACAGATTGGTCCAGATAATATTCAATTTCTACATGAATGTAAATCCTGCCATGACCACAAACAAATACCAGTATCATACAATTACGGTGTGAGCGTTCATCATCCAGCTTTTCAAAAATATTATCATCAACAAAAAGAATATTATTTGAATTTATTTGGTGGAAATCTTCCAAAGCCATTAAGTGATTATTATGAACTACATCACATATAATTTTTTTTTATATTGTTATTATTTTCTGTAATTTATAATTATATTGAATAAAGAACAGGACTTCGTGTATAACGAAAGAAAATATCTGTATCGAAAGGATTAAGATAAATAAGAGAACCACTTCGTTTTAGATATTAAATCTTTTTCGTTATATGAAATGTTTCAATAAAAATCTATTAAATGAAAGTTTATTATTTATCAAAAAATAAATTCGATTTAATTGAATATAGTCAAAATGTTGAAGAATTGCCTCTGTTAAATAATGATTATTTATTAGATAATAGTTTATGAAAATGACTTTAAAATTTATTTAGAATATCCATCATCATTTATTGGAACATCAAGAAAAGAAATTTATCAAATAAATCCATCAAAATTAAATTGAATTTGAGCATGATCCGAAAAAAACAAAGTAATCATTTTAAAGAAAAAAATGAAAAACAATTAATTATTCTTTTAAGATTTTTTTTTCTTTTTTATTTTAAATTGCTTTTTATTTATCAATTTATTAGATTTGATATTAATATTTCAATTAAAGAACCATTAAATTCAATTATCAATGTTACAAAAAATAAATAAATAAAAACAATTTAAATAAAAAATTTGTTTAACTTATTTAAAATAAAAATAAAATTTTATTTTAGTTGCATAACATTAATATCTTGAGTGTGAGGATGTGATCGTACATCTCTCTCTCCACTCTCATCCTTACATCCATCTTACGGTATGTTTTTGTGTATCAATAAGAAAAAGTGTTTTTCTATCGGATAAAAGAGAACTATCCGACAAGTTGAAGAAAAATAAAGAGAAAAGAAAAACTTTCTTTTGAATAGAATAAATTATTCTTTCTGTTCTAATGTAACAATAGTTCATTGTATTAATAAAGGAAACAAGAAGAAAATCTCATCGATTGAAATAATTCATTCAATCGATTATTGAAAGAAAGAAAAAAAGAAATTAATGTGTTTCACGGATGACAGCTGTTTATATATGATTGAAAAAATGGTTAAGTAATCGGACGCGTCTATGATGTGCTATGAATGAGTTGACTGTCTTGTTAAATGTGGAAATTTTTTTTTTCTTTTCATGATCTAAAAAAAAAGAGAGAAAAGTCATAAATGTGAAATTATGTGTAGTTTCAAATAACAAATTCATTGCTTGAGCTAGGCTTTTTTGTATATGACATAAAATATTTAGGAAAATGCATAGAAATCATAGACAAATTGAATATTCATATTCGCATTTCATACTCTCAAGGTTTTCTTGACAAACAATTCCGTGTCTTATTAATTGTAGACACACGAAAAAATAACCTATTTCTTAATGAGAAAAATAAATATGTTCCACGTTTTTTCTTCGATTCGGTCCAAAGATCTGAAAACTGAGAAACCGACTGACACACTGCAGAGTACTAATCAAATGTGATAAAACTCTATTAATCAACATGAGATTTGATAACATGTTACAATTATCAATGATTTTAAGCAATATCATTTGACTTGTTTGCTTGCTTTTTTCTCATCTTTTAGCAAATGAACATTTTTTTAAATTTGATTTCATTATTAAGCAATGCCTTTGATTGTATACAAAAATGATAAATTGAAAACGCAACTACCTTAAAATAATCATCATCTATTTTCTTGACTAATACTACACCCAAAGATTGAATACTATAAGTTCCTGCTTTATTCATTGTTTCACCTGTTTCAATATAGGCTCGAATAGTTTCATCATCAATTGAACCAAACCAGAGACCGAAACGAACCGACATTTGCTGGTTCGACTTTGGTTCGGTTCGAGCGCATTTTACAAAGCTTAGTTCGAGTTCGGTTCGGTTCGGGTTTATACAAGAGTTCCAGTTCGGGTGAGATTCGATTCGAACACGTCAAATGATAGTCTTATTTTGGTCAGATTTTACCTTCTCCAAAGAAATAGCTTCTACAAACTAATATGTTTCAGCATCATGATCATGTCTAATGACTACATATGTAATGTATAAATGGTAATTCAGTGTCGACTACAATAATCATTTTGAATATGTACTATCAATTTTCCAGCTAATCGATTTTCATTTTTTATTTATATAATAATATTGACAATTTAAATAGTGGAAATACATAACAACATATATTATATATAAATTAATTCATGAAAATAACTTCAATGAATTACGTGACTTTTTTACTATTTTCAACTGAACGTAGAAATAGAATGTCGTTAACTGTTGTTGGTTCAAGATTACAACGATGCTGTGTGACTATTTGTTCTGCCGCACTAAACTTGCGTTCAACTGTTGCAGAAGTACAAGGAATGCAAAATAATTTTCTTGCCAGTTTGGATAAATATGGAAACGTTAATTCGTGTTGTTGTCAAAAAATAAGTGGATTTTCATATACTTCATCATCTTTAAGTTGAAAATTGATACAGGCATCGACTTCGTCGTTGTTTTTTGGTATTGCAGGTGGCGTAAGATCATCCATTAATAATTCCAAAAACGTTTCGGTTTCTTTGACAATAGTTCATAAGTTGAAGAATGGTCATCGGATATTGATGTAGTTGATCAGGTCGATATTTTTGATCGACATGAATTATGACAATTGATAATTTGATTAGGTGTTGCGTATTTTAATTGTTTATAATTCGGATGTAAAAATGTACCCATAACATGAAGATCTTCAATTTGGAACATTGTTTCTAATAAATGCAACGATCGTTTGGCAAAGAAACGCATACCTAGACAAAAAGTAAGATTTTGATTATTCAAAAGCATACATATAAGTGGTAAACGGCAAAACTCACCGCCTCTCATAGTACGTTCTTTATAGATTCGAATCGATTGTTATTTAGTATTATATAAGTTTGTATATATGTATATATATATATATGGAATATTTTTTTTCTTTTGTTATTGAAGAATTTTCAGAAGTCAAGGAAAATACGTATAGAGTTAAATTTATTCGAATAAGAAATAAAGAAGAATGATTAGCAATGCGTTTCGAATGTTTTCTTCGTCAAGCTATACACATATTTCAGTGAGTGATATATGTGAAAAATATGATAAATGAGAAAGACATTGAGAAAAATATTGAAAAGGAGAGAAACGTAGAAAAAGTAGTGAGTCACGAAGGAAAACCAGAAAGGTAGAAAAAGTGCAAAAAATAGTGAGTCGCGAAAGACAGAAGAAAAACTATATAATCATTTTACGAGAAGAGATGATATGGATTATAATATGTATATGCGACACGACACGAGTAAACTTGTGGTGATGTATTTGGATTGTGTGTTAAGAATTTTTGCGAGTAAAAATTAAGATGATAAAAAAATTGTTTTGGTGATAATTAAGAATCAAGAACTGATGTTTGAGAATTGAGATAATAAAAATTGAGAATTGAGATAATAATAAAAAATTGGTATTTTTAGAATTAAAGGTTGATGTTTAAGAATTACGAATTGGGATGATAAAAATTGATAGTAAAAATCAGGATAATAAAGATTGAACGTAAAAATCGAAATGATGAAGGAATCGAACATTTGGAGATTTTAAAAAAGAATTGTGCACTTAGAGTTCGATAGTAAGAATTAAGATGATAGAACGATTGAGTATTTAGAATAGGTGAGTATAGAAAGTACAAGAGAATTCTATGCAATTTTTGTAGAAATAAGAATTAAGATGTAAAAGAATTGAACATCGAACATATAGAAGAATTGAACATTGACCATAGAGAGTACAAGAGAGTCCAATGAAATTTTTGTAGAAATAGAAAATAGAAAATTAACAGTTGAGAAAAATGTTCGTTATGGAAAAAGACATATATAGAATAAGCATCGAAAAACAATATTTTTTATGGTAAGAGATATATGACAATATTTTGTATGATGAGAGATATAAAACAATATTTCGTATGATAAGATATATACAACAATATTTTGTATGATTAGATATGTGCAGTAATATTTATTATGATAGGAAGTATAGAAGAATAAGAAGACTAAGAAATATACAAGAATATTTATTATGATAGGAGGTGTGGAAGAATACGAAGGATAAGGAAATATACAATAATATTTTTTATGATAGGAGATATAGAAGAATAGGAAATATACAATATTTTGTATGATGAGAGTTATAGAACGAATTTTTTTGTAACTTTGAATAATATTTTTTATGGTAAGAGGTATACAACATTTTTTATGTGATAAGAGATCTAGAACAATATTTTTTATATGGTGATACAAAGAAATATAAAAGAGTGATAATTTTTTAATTATTGTTTATATATGTATAGTACAAATAAATTTATTTTTTATAGAATAGGGAACATTATTTTTATGTATGCGTAGAAAAGGTATGCATAATAAAATAAGTGTATATATATCGATACCTATACATAGAAGATAGGTTGTTTTTGTCAGAAAAAAAGGAAAAAAAATATACAATATCTCTCAGTATGTAGACGGTGTATATTTTTTATATAATAAAAGGAATCATTTTTTGCTATATATTTATGGTAAAACAACTATACGTAATGAAATGTATGTGTCTGTAGCGGATATATAGAAAGCAGTATTCCTCTATATATCTGTTTAGTTTGTTAATAGAAGCATGCTTTTTGATAAGAGTTGTTGTTGAATAAATATTTTGATAAAATAAATGTTTTATTATCCAAAAAAAGGTATTTGTTATAGTTTATAAATCCTAGATGGGAAGAGTTATTTTTAAATGAGTCTTGTGATATGAGACATACTTTTTATACTTTTGTAGTAGGAAAGTATACATGTTTATCTACCTGTGTAGGATATATATATATTTAGTATGTGAATGATGGAATCTAGTGAAAAATTGGATATGTGTATCTGGTTTTTATTAACATTTTTATTAACATACGTATTTCTTAGCATAGGATGAAGGAACATTTCTTTGACCACGTTATGATTTAAGAGGTGAGTTTCTGTTTCTTTTTTCTTGTATTCTTTTCTTTTTTGTATCTGTTTCAAGTGTGACTTTTTTCACGATATAGAAAGAGACACTGATTTAGTTTCTTGCTTTATCCGAAAAGAAAAAATATTTTCACTTTATTCTGTTCTCTTTCTTTTTGTTTTTTTTTGTCGATCACTTTTTTTTCTCTATCATCTTTTCTATTTTTTCTATTGTGGTAAAAGATTTATAATGTTCTTCGGTGGCTTCTTGTGTAGCCGAGAAAAATACGAGTTTGCAGAAGATTGTGTGGAGGTCAATTCTGAAATCGGTGGTATAACTTCTAGATAGCCTTTGCTACTCATGTGTCATTGAGATGCGAAAGTGTCTGTAGTTTTATGTATTGGTTTTTCTTTTAGCTGATGAACAATTCTGACATGTCGTTTTTGGTATTGTTTTTGCGTCGTTGTATGTTATCATGTTGTTCGTATGAGAATATTTATCTTTTAATAATTGAAAAGTCATAACGATGCGATAACAAACAAGTTAGCAGTGTTCCACTGGAGTGAGAGATTACTCTTGACATGGTTTAAGGCCTCATATAATTTTCAATTAGCATAAAATTATCAGATATGTTTGAATTTATTAGAAACTTTAACTGATGGCTTCATATGAGTCCCTATCTTGACCAAACTATGTATTTTCATCCTTTATCCCGTTCAACTTCTTTTGAAACTTCTGAAATAAAATGTTTGAGTTTCGATGTAATTATCAGGTATGTATCACTGTTCGCATTTCTGAATGGCAAGCCAGTTTTGATCCTTAGGGATGTCATATCTTTTCTTATTTCGATAAAATTGCTAGAAAAAGTTTTT
Organism: Rotaria sp. Silwood2; assembly: GCA_905329745.1. Classification (NCBI taxonomy): domain Eukaryota; kingdom Metazoa; phylum Rotifera; class Eurotatoria; order Philodinida; family Philodinidae; genus Rotaria; species Rotaria sp. Silwood2. The sequence goes on along the minus strand of CAJNSZ010000170.1, from coordinate 92,042 downwards.
TTAGTAATCAAAATGCGATTTGATAGCATAATGTGGCAGCATACCATATTGATACGGGTATTATACACTGTCAGTTGATACGGAAGTATGCTATTATCTCAGAGTATTATTTGTTGCTTGATACTACACTATGCTTTAGAAAAAAAACACGAAAAGCATGGTGATTAACTATTTTTCCGGAATATTTTCTAAAACTAAAATTAGCATTGAAAACATACGAACTTGAGTCTCCACGTGAAGTGTCATCACTGCGAAAAAACATCGCACTTTAGAGTGCTATTGCTTCATGAATTGTTCTACCCTAATGCAAATTGCAGCAGTGCAGGTATATTTTATTTATGACAATTGTATATGCATATATTACATCATAATGAAGCACAATTTTCTCTTTGGAAACAACAGTCAAAACAACCAACACGGAAGAATTGATTGAAAGTGTAAGAAAGAAGTCAAAAAACAGTGATAAAAACATTCAAACTTCCTGATGCTCTGACCTTCCATGTTTCTTTTACGAATATCCGATATAGATAACACTCTTGCATGTTTCATAATGAAGAATCTATACAGTCTATTTCCAAAAATACATTATATAGGCAATACTAACACTTTTTTTCTTTATTATGACAGGCAGAGTAACAAATTTTGATATACAGTACTTTTTCTTACTTCTTGATAACTCTCCACAAAATACACCCACTAACCAAAAAGTTCATCCATAACAACAAAAATTTTGAAAGCTGGTTTCGTTACGAACTCAATTATACACAATTCGATGAAGACTTCCATCCTCTCCTATTTCCTACATAATTTTAAATATCTAAACCAATATCCCCATTTAACGCAGTGTTTTCACCTGAATGCTCTTGTATTCCAGTTCTCACACGTCCAAAATCGGATTATTTAGTTCATTCTCATATATCTCTTAGTTTTGCTAGTAGTCCAACCTATATAATGCTTACTTTTTCTTACAACTCAACAAACAATTGTCCAAAAGAAACATCAACTCAATCTTTCGGCAAAGAAGTTCATTTGTCTAAATCATCAAAATAAACAGAATGAAAGAAAAGATTGAAATTAAGGATTTTGAAAGATATTGACAATCTATAGTATCGTATTCAAGTATGATTATTGTCACGGATATAAAAGAACCAAAGTTTATGTTAATCGTGTCAGCCAAAGCAAATATTTTCTTTGAAATGTTGAATATCACATCTGACTACTCAACTGGACAAAGATTGTTTCTTGTTCGAATATCATGCAAATAAAGAAGCTTCGAATCGAACTGATTCATTAAAAAGATGTTCGGTGTCTATTCAATGGTGTGAATTTTGTTTCCGTACAATATCTGAAAAATTTTATTGAACAGTCTGATATTTTGGAACTAAATGCCAAGATTAGATTTGGAACATTTGGAAGAGTAACGAAATCATTTCACTACTTTACATTTGAGATTGATGACATATGATGATGGTTGACGTAATTTTCTTTATTTTTCTGAGCTACTTAAGAAAAGTAATTCATAAAACGAGATCAGTCACTAGAAAAAATAGGATAAAGCTCACTGATGCATATGAAAAGACGAATACTTCATTTAATATTAATTAGTGTCTATTGGGAATAAAAATATGAATGATTAATGAATGAAGAAATATTCATTAATGAATAGCGTGAATGATCATTAGGCTAATTAAACTGAAAGCTATATAAAGAATGCATACCACTTCGAGTAATCATAGCCTGACGAAGAAAACATTTAAAACGCATTGCTAATCATTCTTCTTTATTTCTTATTCGAATAAATTTAACTCTATACGTATTTTCCTTGACTTCTGAACATTCTTCAATAACAAAAGAAAAAAAATATTCCATATATATATACATATATACAAACTTATATAATACTAAATAACAATCGATTCGAATCTATAAAGAATTAAGATTGAATAAACTGTTCAAACTTCACTAATTCCTAATTGACGAATCGAATCGATTTACATTAAAAAATAATAGAAAAATATTTTTTCTCGTTCATTTTTTCAAAAAAGTTCATTCTATTTGTCGATTCAAAAGTAAAATAATTGTTAAATAATATACTTAGTCCAAAAATCACCTTTTTTATTAATTGACGAATTGAACCGACTATTTCTTCTATTATTGTTCATCATTCTTCATCATCTTCTTACTCAACTTCAAATTGACCACATTTCATGTCTACTACTCGTCCTCCTTACATTCCTAATCATAAATCAACAAAACCTTCGCTCTACGGAACAGGTCAACACAAGCAAAATTATCTTCATAAGTTTCAAGCTGGCACTACAACTACATGGTCTGGTTATACGAATTTTACAGGAAAACCTTTACTCAAGTCAAATCAACATATTCATCATCGTTCAAAAAACTCAATCGACGTTCAACCAAAATTATCTACTTCATATACATTCAAAAATAAAAATACACCATCATATATTAGCCTTATGTCTATTAATCCGAATGGTATCTTATTCAAACAACCACCAAGAAAAAAGACTGTTTCAATACAACAAGCACATCAAATTTATCAAAATCATCAGCAGCAAATATCGAAGAACATTTACCATCATCAATACCATAAAAACGGAAAAACGCATCAATCTAGATCTCGATCTCAATCTCAATCTCGATCTAGATCTCGATCAAATCATCTTCATCAAACAAATGAATTATATGCCACTCGTCATACTCATTTCAACATCAATAGATATTCTCACAAAAATAATTTTTATCGTCGAAAAAACTCTTATTCTCGTTCTCATTCTCGTTCACATTCATATGACAAAGTATCTGTTTTAAATCAATCAAAGAATCAATTAAAAATAACACCTTCAACAAGAATATCAACATCAAAGAAACTTGTACATGGAATCATCTTATCTGATTCAATAGCATCTAAATTTCGAACATTCAAAATTACTACACCAGATATAATTCATGTTGAACTTACTGATAAATCAGGTTACAATTGTGGAAAAATGGCTGATTGGATGTTATCGATAGAAGGTAAAAATAAGATAAATGGTAATTCTGTGGTTCTTTTTTCTTTAGGAACCAATGACATAGCACAACTCGGTATTGATCTAAAATTAAAACGGTGTGAATGGCTTGTCGAATATACACGTTCAAAGTTCCCTGGCATCCAAAAAATAGGATGGATGGCACTATCTCAACGATGGAAATCATCACGATTCTTTACAGGAAACGAATTTCCAACTCTTCACCAAGAATTTAACAATCGATTACATCTATTATCGAAGAAAATAAATATTGATATCGTTGATGCACAATTACGAGTAGAAGATATAAAAATACAAGATGGTCTACATCCAACATTATCATCTGGTCGACAAAAATTTGAAAATGTACAACGACAATGGTTCTTGCAACAAGCAACTTATCTTTCTAGAACAACTGCCCAGCAACAACTAACAACAATAACTTGATTAGTTCACAACAGCAACAACGACAACAACCAATAACAACTACACGGCAAGTACAACTCAATTCTACACAACCCTTTATAGTAAACCACAAAAACTGAGAAAAGAAATTTTCGTCACCCATGTTTACCAAGTAGACAGTCGATAAAGTACTATCCACATAAACTGAAACATCCAAATCAATTATTCCGTGACAGCACACCACCAGAAAATATTGACAAAGATAAAGTCTTTCTTATTGCAAATTTATATTATCAATACCGACACTTCGAAGAAGAAACAAAAAAATGGAGAGAATATGAGAAAGTAGCCTCTAGCAAAGAAACATCAAGAGAACGTACAGCCCGTTTTGCTAATGATGAGACATATTAATCGAAATAACGATAGTATTGTTAGCTTACATATGTATAGAACGAAAGAGACAAGCAGTGTCACTGATGTTATGTGACAGAACGATGAAAAAGATGACCTTCGTGGGAATCGAACTCACACCTCCTGCTATCCTGGCAGTTGTCCTAAGCCAATTAGACTAGAAGGCGCAT
>CAJNSZ010000170.1:60749-88016 GCA_905329745.1 Rotaria sp. Silwood2 | reverse complement strand
ATGTTTTTCAAATATCATTAGTTTTAAAAGAATTTCGTCTTATACATTATCGAAGAAAAAGACGTGCCCGCTCCTCCTCTTTCGATTGGTGAAAACCGCAGGTAGCTAGGTATTGCGGTTGTCGAGTTATTGAGCTTACACTCACCCCTCTTTTATTCTGGCGCGGACATTAATTATCTTACAAAAAAAAATAAAAAGAATTTAAATAAAAAGTTTGTTTAACTTATTTAAAATAAAAATAAAATTTTATTGTAGTTGAATAACATTCATATCTTGAGTGTGAGAATGTGGTCATACATCTCTCTCTCTCCACTCTCATCCTCACATTCATATTACGGTATGTTTTTGTGTATCAATAACAAAAAGTGTTTTTCTATCGGATAAAAGAGAACTATCCGGCAAGTTGAAGAAAAATAAAGAGAAAAGAAAAACTTTCTTTTGAATAGAATAATTATTCTTTCTGTTCTAATGTAACAATCGTTCATTGTATTAATAATAATAAAGAAAAGAGGAAGAAAATCTCATCGATTGATATAATTCATTCAATCGATGATTAAAAGAAAGAAAAAAAAATTAATATTTGCCACGGATGACAGGTGTCTATACATGATTGAAAAGATGATTAAGTAATCGAACGCGTCTATGATGTACTATGAATGAGTTGACTGTCTTGTTACATGTGAAAATTCTTTTTTTTTCTTTTCATGATCTAAACAAAACGAGAGAAAAGTCACATATGTGAAATTATGTGTAGTTTCAAATAACAAATTCATTGCTTGCTCTAGGTTTTTTTTTGTATATGACATAGGATATTTAGAAAATGCATAGAAATCATAAACAAATTGAATTTTCATATTTGCATTTCATGCTCTCAAGATTTTCTTGCTAAACAATTTCGTGTCTTATTAATTGTAGACACAAGAAAAAATAACCTATTTCTTGATGAGAAAAATAAATATGTTTCACTTTTTTTTTCGATTCGGTACAAAAATCTGAAAATTGAGAAACCGACAGACACTATAGAATACTAATCAAATGTGATAAAACTCTATTAATCAACATGAGATTTGATAACATATTACAATTATCAATGATTTTAAGAAATATTATTTGACTTGTATGCTTGGTTTTTTTTCTCATCTTTTAACAAATGATCACTTTTTAAAATTTGATTTCATTATTAAGCAATGCCTTTAATTGTATACAAAAATGATAAATTGAAAAACCAACTACGTTAAAATAATCAACATCTATTTCATTGACTAATGTTGCACCCAAAGATTGAATACCATAAGCTTCTGCTTTATTCATTGGTTCACCTGTTTCAATATAAGCTCGAATAGTTTTCATCATCAATTGAACCAAACGTAACACTGAATAGATGAACAGGTTGAGATAATCTATATACATTTTGAGTTTAGCTACATACTCGAAAAAGCCATTGCATTTACAGATTATAGTTAGCCTCTACATTAGAAAAGAAGGCGTTGAAAAACAGTCGATCTCAGACTGACATGTAGTATATATGTTCTCGTAGATAACCTATGTCAATGGAAATTACCGTTTCTCTTGCATGATCGCAATATAAGAAAATGTGCATGCAGACATTGACAAAAGTGGCAGTACTATTTAATTACTTTGTCCAAGTAAACAGCAAGGTATCAAGAACATTCATGTAGTACATNATGTCAAATCAATAGTCTAAATCATTCAAGATCAGCTGATATAACAGTGAATGGTGCATTTGGCAGTGAGATTTTATGTAACTGAATTTCTACATTAATTAAATTTATTAATATCTGATTTAGCCAATTGGAACCGGCCTATCAAACGTATACGTGAAATGTTTTGTCGAAATTTAGTCGGAAGATATCGATGTTTCCTATGAAGATTATTTTACTGCTATTTTTCTTGAACATCTAGGCTTAAAATGAACTTATCATTTTAAACATGCATTAACAATACTTTTCAAAGTATTAAATGAAAGTGTTTGAGACAATTGTTCACCAAGATCAATTCAATAGAAGCTATGTCTAATACAAGAAGACGAGTATTGAATGGATTGAATAGTAACGAAAAGGAATCTAATTGTGTAAATATGTATAAATTTAATTTAAAATCAGAATTATTTTATTTAATTAATGTAGAAATTCAGTTACATAAAATCTCACTGCCAAATGCACCATTCACTGTTATATCAGCTGATCTTGAATGATTTAGACTATTGATTTGACATGAAATAGTTCAAATATTTCTTGAATTTTGTGGAGTGTCTTATATTGGGCTTGATTTCTTTTTATCGTTTTCTCACACAATCAGTTTATTCTAAATGTGATAAACTCATTTGTCATCATCAATGTGATATAACAATCTCACATTCAATTTTTCATCTATTTTCCGAATAACTTCTATTCAGTTTAGATCTCTATCTACATCAAAATATTAATAGTTTCATTTATCGTCTTCATGATAGTATTTTGTTCTTTAATTCTCAATCAATTAAAATTGAACAAGCTTGGACATTAATGAAAAACAAAAAAAGTGATTCCACACAGATTCAACCATCAAGCATAATAATTCATGTTGATGAACTATAAACAAATGTCATCTTATCTTGTAAAAATGTTAAATGGAATTTGCTTAATCTACAATCATCTGGTCGTTTTTATTCTTTATCAAAAAACAATGCCATCATTTCTTGATGAGATGAAAATAAAATTAAAAAATGCAACAGTTATTTTAGAATGGATAAATTTATACAACAAATATACATCACTTTTCATGCGTAATTTTCGTCAATGTGCTAACATTTTAGATACATATCATATTGAACATATGATTGAAACATTTCAATATCTTCATCGATGTATCTTTCCTGAAACCAATGGCAATACTTTGATAATTCTTACACATCGTATTGTTGAACAATATCATAGTTGTTCGACTGATGAAATTTGTGAAGCTTGGTTCTATTAGCCATTGACATAGGATGGATTGGATTTGAAAAATATCTATCTTACTTTATACCGTATTCAACAATGTTTGGTATCAAAAAAGATCATCATTTTTAATCAGCTACCAGCTAAATATGCTGAACTATATGCTGAAATAGAGGTCGAATATAAACAAGCAAAAAATGCATCGAAAATTTAAATTTTTTGAAGAATTTATTCACGATAATGAAACACTCATCACTTTTGACGAATATATACAAGATCATAAAACTCATCTCTCACGCTGGGAACGTGTTTACACAAATATGTTAGCTATTATTCCCGTGTTATCACCTACTTTGACGAACAGTTTTGCAGCCCATATGGAAACTTTTTTAGATAAAATTACAAAAATGTCATCTAAAAAATAGCATAGAGTGAATAAAGATAGTGATAGCTACTTAGGATAATTACTCTTTTATTATGCTGAATAAATTCAATCAACTTTTAATTAATTAGATTTTATTGACAGCGAAAATTTACCTATTGGTTTTGTAGCATTGATAATAAAACAAACAGAACTGATTGGAATAATGAATCAAAAAAAGAAGAATAGCATGAAAACTTTCTTATATATGGAAAAATGAGACTGAAGTGAACTGTGCATTAAATTGTATAAAAAAAATATCTCTTTATCTCTGTTTCGTATAAATGTATTTAGAAAATAAATTTGATTTACAATAAAAAAAATTATTTGCTTTGATCGAAAAGTTAAGAAAGTTCTTCAGTGATTATTTGAATTCTTCGATATTTAAATAAAACTATATAACAAATAATTATCGCACTTCAGAAAATAGAATCAAATGTTGTCTTTGTTAATACTTTCTACAAATAATCAATGAAAAAAAGCGAAATAGAAAGAAAAGTATAAGATTAGGAAAGAAATCCATCATTTTCATAGTTGTTCAAGAATTTATAATGAAGTAAGAGGATACATAGTGCGAATATTCTGCAGTTCGAATTAAGCAGAATGTCAAATATGCTCTTCTAACATCCTGACATACTCCAGTGAATGACATACAGGCATGCATTTCTCAAACAATAGGTTCAAATCTTATATAAATAAAATAAGTTCCTATAATCATAAGAATCAGCAGTAGTATTGGATAAAGATTCAATATCATCAGGCACTGACGTTTGGCAATTATTAACAACTTTCTAGCTCCTTGCCAATTACATGAAGAAATGCTATGGCAGCACTTGCAAGAGGACAAACAGCATATGAGTCATTCTGTTCTTGTTTGCCATCCTGAACCGTTCGCTTCGATGCTATTATTAAAGAAAAGTAAAGTATGCCAATATATACGACAATTGATGGTGCATATTTTCAAAGAACAAACTGCCAGATCTGTAGTACCAGTTAAGAAGGAAACAATTATCATCAAAATCAATACGAGACACCAGAAAGTAGTAGTTAATCGCGATTGTAAGTCAAACGATGCAACACATGCTTTTGTGTGATCCTCTAGTCTAGAGCTAATGAACATTGTCAATGGTCAATATTAATTAAACTATACTATGTAGTAGAAATCTTCAGCAGAGAATAATTTCGAGAGACTTCTAATCACCACAATCGAATATCGAGTATATCAATCTTTGTTGTTCTTTTTTCTTTTAAGAAGCACTTCATGAAAATTAGCCGAAACTAGGTTAGTTCACAAGTTTCTACTATTTCTTGCACATCCATACATTTAAAGTGTGTTTTCTGATTTGGATGCTTTATTAAAATAAATAAATGAAGAAGTGTCATAAAATAGTGCAAAAGAAAAATGATTTAAACAAAGTTCATGTTATTTGAGATGATGTTGTGGTTGAAATCAACCGGTACATTTGCAATACTTCACGAAAAGGATTCTTTTACAATACCCATCTTTATGGCGACATCTTATGCATTTATCTTTGCAACTAACCCCTTTTCGATAACATACGGCGGTCGGGATATTACAAAACGAAATGGCAGACACATCAACGACTAGAGAAATCAAATAGATAAAGATGATTCATTAAATTCTAAATATCTTTTAGTCTCGTATACATACTACACATTTGTAATGTTAAAGCGACTATAAGCACGACGATAATCGACACACGAGCCATGTTAAAGATTTTTGTTGTTCACGTTTGTTACAATGTTGAATACAAAACACATTCGTATTTATATTCGAGCAGTTGCAAAGTGGGCTTGCACATTTGCGTTAAATCATGAAAAACAAAATCTACAATGACGTCTTGATTTTCCTGATTGGTTGTTAACATGCATGATATCGTAATACGTATCATTTATCTATTGTATACCTTCTCATAATAAAATTATCATGGATTTAGATTGTGTAGAATCAAATGAGTCATCCTGTATGTATGTTGAGTCATATCTTTTCAGCTTTACTCTCTCTTAATAAACAAAGAGCAGTGTGTGTTTCGTCAGAATAGCTTTTTTTGGTTTTATTTATGTCTAAGTGTGACATGATTATGAATGGTATGAGTATATGTATTATAGGAAGTAGAAGAATCCCTATTGAAAGGTTTTCTCTATCGATGTGACTCACTGTGTTTGTTTCGCTAACACAATGATGACGAAGGTAACTGAAAGAAAGAATATCAAAGATTCAAGTGAGAAAAGTATGTACGAATATTGATGTAAAGCAGAGAATATCAGATGCAAGAACAAAAATAGAAACTAACTGGTTGATATATGTGCCTTCTTTTTTATTATACTATCTTCGTTGCATTTGAATATGTAAAAATCAGGCAAATAGTATTTGAAGACGTAGTCTCGAAAAATTGATACAAATATTGACCAGTACTGCTAAAACGACCGACGATGTTGGAAACCTTTCACATAGATTCCAATATAGATATTCTTAAAGATTGATATGTGTTCGCTGACCGTCTTATGAAAGCTTATTGATGTTTCATAGACCAGTACGAAACTGCATCTATGCATCGATGTGAAGCTACTATGAAGAATAATAAAAAAATAGCTATAAACATCCAATCAGATTTGTTCAAGATTTTATCCATTAGCATTCTAAAACGCTACTAGTTATCAAAATATCTTCCTTCAACAAAATGAAAAAATGGTTTCAAACAAGAATTCATCAAACGCCAAAAGCTCGTAACGATGTGTAGTTCCTAAAAATCAGGAAAATTCACTGAAATCTATCAGAAACCGACAAACTGCCATGCGAAATTCGTTTCACATCTTATGCAGTCGCTTGCCGAAAGATGATAAGATGGTCAATGCATAACCTTTAAAAGTTTTGCATCGATTGATGTAAGCTTCATGTCCCGGTAAGCGATAAAAGATTTTGTAATGCTGATGGAACGAGTAAGTATATAGTGCTAATAAGATTATTAATATATTAGGTTAAGTTTCTCTCGTTTCGAGGTCCAGGAGCGTAATCAGTCACTGTAGCTGGTACGTCTGCCGATTTTGTGTTGAACATTATCGATGAGAAGCACTGATAAATACTTTATTGAAGAAAATAGAGAATCTCTTGTGTTTCTGTATCCGTTTCTGTGAGTCCACTATACAGCTTTTCCTGTCACAAGCACAGTGCGAAGAATCGAATAGTCACCACGATCGTGGTAGCAGACTGTATTATTGTCGCTTCTAACAGAAGAAATGATGATCACCCATCAGTCTTGAATATCTTCATGTCCTTCATCAATTACACTTATACTCATTATTTCTCAATTCATGGCAAGGTTGCTCAATTTATGAAGACCATGAGCCATGGTATTTCTTCTCATCGCTGCAGCTCCGTACTTGTCTATAGGACACCAACAATCTTTCATGAAGACACCCATTGAACATATCTAAATCTTTCAAAATCTCTATATTCTAAAGTATGTGAAAGCTTTTCAACATCATTGATCACATTAACAGTACTATTTAGTATTCTATCGAGTTTCGAAGGAAGCATTAATAGGGATTCTTCTGCTTCATATGATACATATAATCATATATTGATAATCATGTCACACTTAGACATAAATAAAACCAAAAAAAGCTATTTAGCGAAACACACACTGCTCTTTGTTTATTAAGAGAGAGTAAAGCTGAAAAGATATGACTCAACATACAGGATGACTCATTTCATTCTACACAATCTAAATCCATGCTAATTTTATTATGAGAAGGTATATAATAGATAAATGATACGTATTACGATATCATGCATGTTAACGACCAATCAGGAAAATCAAGACATCATTGTAGATTTTGTTTTTCATGATTTAAAGCAAATATGCAAGCCCACTTTGCAACTGCTCGAATATAAATACGAATGTGTTTTGTATTCAACATTGTAACAAACGTGAACAACAAAAATCTTTAACATGGCTCGTGTNGACATAAAGAAAAACCCAAGAAAGCACAGAAAACAAACATAACTCATATAAGATTGAAAAACGAACATGTTTTTCAACTTTCGAATTCATTTCAAGATCTTCAAGCTTTTCTTCTATATTTCAATAAAAAATAGCTCAATATACCGAATTTCTATTCTCTCTATTATGCTAATGCCATTTGACGAATGTTGAATTCTTGCTCATCATAGTTTTTCTCAAAAAAATAATCAAGAACACCAGTACAAAGAAGACAATGACCAGAATCAGGATCATCAGAACCACAACAATCAGAATCTACATTACAACGACCATTAAAAGGAACACAACTACGTTTCTGCTCAGATCGAAAGAAATCTTCTGCAGCTCGTGCATTGCAGTATATTGTCATAAATACCAAGATAAAAGCAAAACATATTGATACTTTGATGCTGTTCATGTTGTCGCTGACAGTANATTTCGACTTTTATAGGTGGAGGGACAGTAACTGAAAAAAAAATGCAGCAAAAAAAGAATGATTTTTGTATTTTTAAGTCAAAGTAGAGCGAAAGTAAATAGCTAGAAGGACACTAGCAAATGATAAAGCAGTGTAATGAAGTAATAAAAACAAAAAATAATTTTTTTATTCTAGAACCGATTGACTCGTTTTTGCCTATAGATGTGCTTATTTATGCATTCATCGTGATGATAGCAATATTTAATTTACAACGACAATATCAATTTCGTTTTTCTCCTAAAACTTTACTCTATTGTGAAGTTTTTAATCTGATTTGTAGCAATTTTAGGGTTTAACTTTTTTCGTGGTTCAGGTTCTTGATTGTTAATCAAGCTGCTATGATATGTATTGCGATATTTCTTATTTTCAATGATTACTATTAGAATTTTTCGTTGATAACTAGTACAGATCGTATTGTTCGTGAAGAATAAGTTATCAACTAGAATGATACTCTGCAGCAGATGTTTTTATGAGAAAAACTATGATGAGCAAGAATTCAACATTCGTCAAATGGCATTAGCATAATAGAGAGAATAGAAATTCGGTATATTGAGCTATTTTTTATTGAAATATAGAAGAAAAGCTTGAAGATCTTGAAATGAATTCGAAAGTTGAAAAACATGTTCGTTTTTCAATCTTATATGAGTTATGTTTGTTTTCTGTGCTTTCTTGGGTTTTTCTTTATGTCTACATTCTAAGAAATTTTTTTTTAATGAAAACAAAAAGATATCATACTAAATCTCTTCTGAACGCCGGCGACAATAGCTTTACAAGAAAGGATTGACTGTGAATGTGTCAGACAAGAAGATCCATATCCACATCCAGTTTTGGAATAAGCGAAACATTTCACTTTCATCGTCATCATCATAAATGTTTTACTATCATACTGGTAGGACTTTTATACAAGTCACCATCAAACTCTTCATTGTATTATATTTATAATTCAACATTCGTCTCTTGATTAATTATACGATATGAAAAAAAATTCAATGAATTGTGACTAAGAGTATGGAGAGCCGAGAAACCTTGACCTCAAAAGCTTACATTTACTGTTTTCTTCGATAATATATGTCAATTCGACAAAATATTACTTGTATAGCATCAAAATTAATTCGATGCATTTTACGACAGCATTCGTAAACTTTTTAGTCCGTCACCCAAAATTCATTCTGTGGGTATACTGCAGGTTTTCAAAGCTAGTCAGGCACATTCATCAGTCCTCTTGGGGTTTTTTCTTTTTGCTGGCTCCATCATATATGTTTGTGTGACCTGAATCTTTTAACGATGATTCTGACCCGTAGCACGACTCTAAAGAATTTTAGTTTCTCTCCCCCATTTATCTTTATTTCTAAAAGTTTTCCCTGTTTTTAAAGTAGGTTTATTGATAAACTCAAATTAGCTGCTGCTATCTAACGACATAGAAGATTCTTCAGGGTGTGGATACGCTATTGAAGAAGTGAAGAGGAATCAAACCCATGCCTATACCCATACCCATACTCACACTCACACTCACACACCCATACATCCACACCCACACCCTCAATAGGGATGGGCAGTTTCAGTATACTGATCACCGATAAAGTCACACTGGCGTTCACCGGTACACTGATGACACTGACACTGGCGTTCACTGAATCAGTACATACACTGACACTGGCGTTCACTGTATCAGTACATACACTGACACTGGCGTTCACTGTATCAGTACATATACTGACACTGGCGTTCACTGAATCAGTACATACACTGACACCGACTGCGCTGGTTGCACTGACGCACACTGGAACACTGACGTACTGATACTGGTTTCCATTGACTAGAATTTATACACAGAAGACGACGACATCTTCCGCCTGTAATATGCGGATGAACAATATATTTGCATTGAAGGGAAGCATATCTGCTCAATAGTTTGATTTCTTGGTGGAGATAAGCTAAATACACTTTCACGTACATACACTTTTTCAGCATTGCATAAAAAAACTACACTTAACCTCTGCAATACAAATGAGGAGTTCATTATCGATCTATTTCAGACACTTGTATAGCTCACATTTGAAGGAAGGGAAAAAACAAAATAAAAAATTCTTTTCTGGAATAGTTTGAATATCAATGTGACATGATTCAACTTTTGTCACAAATGAGAAAATGTTTAAGATAAAATTAATATAAAACGTCTTGTATGAAACACTTTTATTAAAATATGCCTCGAATTAAATACTACGAGACTAGATTCCAACATGTGGATAAGTGATGACATCGTCAACGTTTATTATTAAAAAATACAGATACATAGAATCTTAATCATTAAAAAGCAAAGATGAACAAATTGTTTATTTTTCAGCATTAAAAGATATATTTAGGGTGTCTGCTGTTATTCTCTAACAATGCATTTTTTTCTTCACTATCGTTTTTTATTTTTAAGAAACAATAATGAATTAGCTTTCTTAACAAAGATTAATTGAAAGTGTTTTCATCACTTTTATTTCCATTCTGAAAAATCTATTCTTTTTAATCAACTAAAAGTTAATAATATTTTTAATTCGTGCAAAATTTATTTCATCCGAAAACAATTATTTCTCTTAGTAAGAAAAAAAAATAAGTAATTAAAGACATCTTTCCGACATGGTTAGTATTATTTTCCTTTTGCTTTTCGATTTTCACCCACTTCGAACAATATAAAACTGAACCATCAATATATTGTAGAAACAAAATCTAGATATGCATGCATTATTAAGGTAGCTCTTTTCTTCTTGTGTCTCGAGAAAACGGATTTATTTTTCAATATCTTGGGCAAATGTATCGCTATTGAAAACTTTACATGATTAATAAGCTTAAAAATGAAAAGGCTTAATAGTTTAAACGCAACAACAACTTCTTGTTTTATTCTAAACATAAATATTCATCTCATATTTGCCCGCAAATAGTGTTTCATATGAGATTTTCTTTCTATCATCAACCATCATCGACATTAAAAGAAAGAAAGGGTGTGGGTGTGCGTGTGGGTGTGGGTGTGGGTGTGGGGTGTGGGTGTGGGTGTGGGTGTGGGTGTGGGTGTGGGTGTAGCGTGTGGGGTGTGGGTGTGGGTGTGGGTGTAGGTGTGGGTGTGGGTGTGGGTGTGGGTGTGGGTATAGAGACTCACATACAAACACCCACACTCACACCCACACTCACACCCAAACACCTACGCCCACACCACCCACAGACACGCACCCACATCCACACCGTCACCCACACCCACACCCACACCCACACACCTAGGCACCTACACACCCGCACCCACAATCACAGCCACACCCACACACCTAGGCACCTACACACCCGCACCCACACACCCACACCCACAATCACAGCCACACCCCACACCCACACCCACACTGATTCCACTGTCTACACCGACATTGGTGTTCACTGAACACCAATGTCGGTGTAGACAGTGGAACCAGTGCAATCAGTGTCAGTGTATGCACTGATTCAGTGAACACCAGTGTCAGTGGCACGTTGTCAGTAATTCACTGTTTTCACCGAAACTGCACATCCCTAACCCTCGAGATGGTATATATGGTTGTCATATAGTTAAATTGCATACATGTGACTGTTTTACCGTTCTTATCTAATTATAACAAAAAAAGAGCAACGTTGACTCACATTTATATATCTCTATGCTTTACACTATATGCCATTAACTTCTATTATATACAAGTCTACGTGAAGTAAAACAGCATGACTGAATTGGAACAAAACTTAGATAATAACGCAAAGTCTCTTCACACGATCGATGCAGTAATTGTTGGTGCTGGATTCTCCGGATTGTTTATGCTATATCGTTTGCGAGAACTTGGAATTTCGGCACGAATTTTCGAAGCTGCTGGTGGAGTTGGTGGTACATGGTATTGGAATCGTTATCCTGGTGCTCGTTGTGATATCGAGAGCATGCAGTATTCGTATTCATTTAGTGAGGATTTGCAACAGGAATGGCACTGGCCAGAACGTTATTCTGATCAACCAACTGTTCTACGCTATCTCAACCATGTGGCAGACAGATTTGATCTACGCAAAGATATTCAATTTGAAACCTGTGTAACAGCTGCAGTCTTTGATGAGATCTTTTCGTGTTGGAATATTCAAACGGATCGTGGCAATCGAATATCTGCTCGTTTCTGCATCATGGCAACAGGTTGTTTGTCGGTGGCAAAAATACCTGATATAAAAGGACTGAATACTTTCAAAGGCAATGTCTATCATACTGGTCAATGGCCTCATGACGATGTTAACTTTACCGATCGTCGTGTTGCCGTTATTGGAACCGGCTCTTCTGGCATACAGTGTATTCCATACATCGCAAAAGAAGCAGCTCATGTTTATGTATTCCAACGAACGCCAAATTTCAGTATTCCAAGCCATAATGCGCCACTTGATGAGAAAGACGAGCAGTTGTGGAAAGCCAATTATCAAGAACACCGACGTAAAGCTTTGGAAACATTTCGCGGTGTTGAAATGGTCGGATTGACATGTGATAAATCGGCAATGAGTGTTACTCCAGTGGAACGACAGCAGGCATATGAGGCGCAGTGGCAAAAAGGAGGCTTGGCATTTCGATCCACATTCAACGATCTGCTATTGAATAAAGAAGCTAACGACACAGCTGCAGAATTTGTACGTTCGAAAATCCGAAAAATTGTCAAAGATCCTACTACTGCTGAGTCTTTGCTACCGTATGGACACCCTTTAGGCACTAAACGTCTTTGTGTCGACACCGATTATTATGAAACTTATAACCGTGATAATGTTACTCTTGTCGATCTTCGAAAAGAAAATATCGAAGAAATTACGCCGATTGGGCTCAAAACTAAGAGCACGATGTACGAGGTCGACAATATTGTATTCGCTACTGGTTTCGACGCCATGACTGGAGCTCTGTGCAGCATCGATATTCAAGGTCGATCAAGTCGTACACTTAAAGAAAAATGGGCAGAAGGACCACGTACTTATCTTGGTATCATGACTGCTGATTTTCCGAATCTATTTATGATCACTGGTCCTGGAAGTCCATCGGTATTAAGCAACATGGCTGTCTCAATTGAACATCACGTTGAATGGGTGGCAAAATGCCTTGATTATTTGCAAAAGCACGATTTTGACAGTATTGAAGCCACAATCAAGGCTGAAGATGCATGGGTTAATCACGTTAACGAAGTTGCCAATGCTACATTATATCCTCTCGCCAATTCATGGTATATGGGAGCAAATATACCAGGAAAACCAAGAGTTTTCATGCCATATGTCGGCGGCATTGTTTCGTATCATCAGAAGTGCAAGGATGTCGCAACCCATGATTATGAAGGTTTTCACCTCAAGAAACATGGCTCAGTAGCATAGCATCAGTCACAACCAATTAAATTCATCTTATAGATATCTTTGTAAATGACAGGATTCATTCTTAATTTAACAAAAAGAATCTACATTGATTAAAGAACCGTATTATAGAAGAATAAATATGTATCGTTGCTACACTCTTATTTAAAGTGCTTCTCATGTATTTGAAGTAGTTTTTCAATAAAAAACGAACTATGCATGAATTTCTATGAAAAATACTTAAGACAATTCAAAACTAGTATCGCCACGATCTTATTTTCTTATAGAAACCTGAAAGAAACATTCTTTTTAATGTAGTGATAGAGAAAATAAAGCTATATTGTTCTCTGCTATTTAATTAGTCTTCACTGTACGGAATTATTAGAATCATCATGATAGAAGTTGCAAATACGTTGCGAGAGAGCTTCTCTTTCGTCTCGTGTCATTTTGATAGTAATGCGCTGTATCATCGAGTCATACAGCGTTAGAAAGAGGACAGAACAAGCTATCAGTTGATTACAAAATGTTCAGTCAAACATGTGTTCTCCGTCCGAAATAGAGCTGGACATCTTTGCAAAGACTTTTGCATCGCATGTTATTATTATTCAATGTCTACATTTCAATTAATAAATTCACGGCCATGTGACTGAAAATGTGCTCTTATGATTTTGATCAAAAAATCTTGAACAGACACGGGTTTATAGGCTATAATTATCATAAAAGTTAATATGAAACATTTTTAGCACACAAATGTATTGCGGACGATACAAAACTATTTTGTTGCTTGTCTGATTAAGATGAATTAAGTATTTTTCTAGCAATTGTAATATAACGTTGATATGTGAATAAAAGCAAGATATCACAAATAGATGTCGAGTAACATAATACAATGGGATACTTTCAAATGGAATCTGAAAATTTCGCTACATTCTTTGAACTCGATCAAGATATTGAGTAAGTAGTGATGAATGAATTTCGTATTTTGTTGAAAGCTTTCTTCACGAGTCAACAAGCTCTATCTACTCTCCATCAAAATGTGAGATTCACTTCTCAAAACCTTCCCAGGAGTCGAATTCGCAAGAGTATATCTCTGGGATCTACTTTGAAAGAATACAATCACCCCGTCTTTCCAGTACCACAAGGGTCCAACAAGTCATATCAAAATGACCATTTGCAACATGTCGTTTAATGGGTTGCCTCAAAGGAGTCCGGTATCTATCAATTTCATGAAAATTAAAGAAGTGTATTGTTCTGGTTCAATTCGCGTCGGACAGAGCGCACATTTACGTCGACTTCAGTTCTTGGAGTCTTCTCCCTACCTTCTTTCTGATGGATTGTACACGCTCTCCGAATATATCTTCGTATAGGTCGATCTTCCTAGGTTTTGCTCATTTGTTGATTTTAATTAGCTACTTAAAATCAGCTTCTCAAGCTCTACAAAGCTGAGTTTTGCTGCAAAGACAGGATGTTATTTGATCCTTTGGCTATTAATAAATAGTAAAAAATATGCAACAAAAATCATGAGCATACATACAAATAAAATAAAAAAAGAGTAAGCTTAATAGTAATTCCAAATAAAAATATTCAAAAACTGAATTTTATAGGGACTGCTGGCGATGTAACGCACAAGTGATCGCTGAGCCTGCAAATTTTATTCATGGAAATCCTCCATTCCTTTTGGTAGACATTATTCATCCTACTATTGAAGATCCGATAAGTAAAAAATTAACACCGATTAGTCTCAAATTCCATAATATACAACGTTGTGTCGTAATTGACTTATTTTCGTAAGTGATCACAACTAATAACTGGCATTTTGCATATTTAAATGCTTCAATTCAAAATATTTCGACTATATGATTCAAGACGAATGTCGAATAGAATCAACTTTCTATGTAACATTTTATTTATCTAGGATTGCTGAACTCGTTTTAAAAGCCGGTCAACTGATAGATCAGTATTAGCATCTGTTAAAAATCAACCAGCTTTTGTTTCATGAATACACGTACTTAGAATTGATTAAATGTGTTGATTACATGAAATAAAAATCTCACTTTCTGACCAATTGGCAAAGAAAAAAATTTAGAAAAACGCCTAAAACGATGTCAAGTTGCACTGGAAATATAGTATCTGATATGAAAATGAATTTTTCTTTGAATAATCTCAAAACGGGTACACTGGCATTTTTTAAAGTCTTACATGACTATGCAATATGAACTCCAGCTTGAGAATTCATATGCAGTTGAAGAGAGTTTCGACTGAGATTAATCTGTTCGTACTAGTTGCTTAGAATTTCTAGAATAGTTCGACTGTCTATCAGCTCATAAACATCTTCAAAAAGATAATTGTTTATAATCAAAAGGCAATTGTAATTACTTTAAAGATAACATTTCATAGACAAGACTAGATTCGTATTGAAGATGAAAAATGTTTTCAAAGAGTTAATGTATTTGCAATGATGAATAGAGTTCTGTACTGTTCAAAGTCACACCATCATCAGATCTACCAGTAACTAATATTTTCCCATGTGTTAAGACGGTTGCTGTGTGTTCATCTCGTGCATCATTCATGTTACCAATAGTTGTCCACGTTTCTGTTCATGCATCATAAAACTCAGCACTGCGTAGAGAAGAATTCGAACCATAGCCACCAATAACTAACACGTTTCCATTTGCCAATATGATAGCTGTGTGTAGCTGGTATCGAAGTGTTATTATGTACAGCCTATTTTGTATTTGAATCATATAATCCAATGCCACTAACAATGGAAGGGTTTGTATTTTTGAGCGAGGGTGTGGGTGTCGTTTTGGTCTTTTTCTATCTCACACACCCACACCCATACCCATACCACCCACAACCCACACCTACACCCACACCCAAAATTGAAAAAAAGATTCATAAAATTTATATATATATGTTAGACGATCGAAACAATCAAGAAAAATCATTTTCTCGACAAGTTAACTTTTCATTTCAATTGATTTATCATAATAAACATAAAATGAAAATCATTGTTAATATAATATTTTTCAAGGATCAAGTTCAACGGAAAATGAGAACTCATAATCAAAGTTGTCAATAAAACAAGTAACAAATCAAATGTGTTTTTCTGATATTTTAAAATTGATGGATTCATGTGTATAATTTTTTTAAAATTTTGTAATCAAATTATACAAAATGAAAATTCAAAAAGACTGTGAGTGTAAGTGAAAACAAGACCGACTAATATATCTTATGCTCCCTCTTAAACATACTCACCAACGAAAAAAATAGTCTTTTTTTTTGTAGAAATTATCGCAAATTCTTGCTTTTTATCTTACAAGAGTATTTTACAAGTCAGAAATTGTGTTTCTACTATTGAAACAGTTTTTTTTTTCATGATATTCATGATTTCGTCGATAGATGAAGGAGATTTCAGATGTGAAAAATAATCAAGATTTAATGCTGAATTCTAGGATGATAAAACTAGATTCAGATTCTTTGGAAAGTTTTTCCTGCAATCTGAAACACCTGATTTATACATAAGCAAATGGTTTGTTGTTCATTGATTGATAAAATTAACCGTTTCTTGGCTGATAGACGACGATTAAGACTATTAGAAACAAACAAAAAGGATGAAAAATTCTGCATCACATTAATATTGAATTGATTGACTATTCCTTATAGAAATATGACTCGAAATAGATATAATAAAATAATCTTCCTGTAGTTAGCAATAGTAACTACATTATATTTCATAATTTGATTCTTGCATGATGGATTACGATAACAGTTTTCTTTTTACATACAACCAAGTTATGTAAGTCATGTTTTTATTCACTCAAAAAATGCTCGAATTAAATCAAATCAGCAATAATTTCACTTGACTATCTCTGCAACAATCATACATTACTCATTATTATTTTCCAATAATTAGGTTAATAATTATTACTCATTAAGATGAAATTTCTATGTAATTTCGAAACATGACGCAAAATCGATAGTATAAAAAGCAGTGCATTGCCTATAGGAATAATATTGTAACAGAACGAAAGAAAATTATAAAAGAAATGTCATTGGATACGCAAACAATCAATACAACATCGTTTAATACACCACCTGATCGTGAAGCACTTAGTTTAATGACGAAATTAAAATTAGATCGCTTCAAATTACGTAAAAAGAAATTTGATGAAGAATATATTGAAATTATGAAACAGAATAATGATTCTACTATATCAGTATATGATAAAGTTTATATGTTGAAGAAAAGTATAGAAAGATTATTTGATGAAACGAGTAAAGAACGATATTTGAAAAATTTCGATGCCATATTGACAATAGCTAAAGTCAATACATCGACATCGAATAATGTATTGGAAAATTTTCGTCAACAATTCATAAAAGTGATTGTTGATGGTAAGAAACGTTCTGAATACAATTATTTATTTGGTTTAATTATGTCTCAATGGTTATCAGAACAGAAAAATGAATATACACCATTAGAAATGAAATCGACTAGTAAACCCAGGTCAAACGATACGGTCCGTATACGGACCGTATTATCGGGCGCAGTATTACGGACCGTACTGTGCTTAAGTTAGCGTCGTAATACGGCCTATTTTCACCGTATACGGACCCCCGTATACTGTGCTCCAAACCAAGTGTCATTTACGGACCGTAATGCCATGAATTTAAGCACAGTACGGTCCGTATTACTGCGCCCGAAAATTTGGTCCGTATACGGATCCGTATTGTACAACCTGGGAAAGTTTATTAACTAATGAGCAGTTAGAAAAAATTATTTTTAAACAACCACAATTAGATTTAGATGCATGGCGTAATTTTCTTCAACACAAACTTTTTTCTATCTTTGATAAAGATTCAAAATTAAAAGATGCTTTTGATGAATTCAAAAAGTCAATAGAACAATATGAAAAATCATTATTGAAAGAAAAAGTTTCATCTAATGATATACGACAAGCTATTGAAAGTCTTATAAGTAATCATTCATTAGATGAATATCGAAAAAGACTTCTAACAAAAATGCGATTAGATGAAAATACTGTCAATGAATTTGAATCCTCATTAAATTTATTAATATCCGATTTAGCTGATTGGAATTGGCCTATCAAAGGTGTGCGTGGAATATTTCGTCGAAATTTAGTCGGAAAATATAGATGTTTCTATGAAGAAGATGTTCTGACTGCTATTTTTCTTGAACATATAGGTTTAAAATGGAGTTATCATTTTAAATATGAATTAAAAGTACTTTTTCAAGTATTAAATAAAAAATTTCGAGACAATTGTTCGTCGAAATCAATTCAATACAAACGATGTCTCATGCAAGAAGAAGAATATTGGATGGCTTCACTTCCGGATGGATTAAATAGTAATTTTGATGTATTTAATTATGCAAATATGGATAAATTTAATTTAAATTCAAAATCATTCTATTTAATCAATGTAGAAATTCAGTTACATAAAATTTTACAACCAAATGCACCGTTCACTGTTGTATCAGCTGATCTTGAATGGTTTGAACCTTCAATTTCACATGAAATAGTTCAAATATTTCTTGAATTTTGTGGAGTATCTCAAATTTGGCTTCATTTTTTTGATCGTTTTCTTAAACAGCCCATTTATTACAAACATGACGAACTCATTCGTCAACGTCAACGTGGTGTACCAATTTCACATTCACTTTCTCATCTATTTGCTGAATTACTTATATTCGGTTTAGATCTCTATATATATCAAAATACTGATATTTTTATTTATCGTATTCATGATGATATTTGGTTTTTTAATTCTCAATTAATTAAAATTGAACAAGCTTGGACATTGATGAATGAATATGCACAAATAACTGGACTTAAATTTAATGAAGAAAAATGTGGTTCCAGACGTATTCAACCATCAAACATAATAACTAATGTTGATGAATTATCTACAAATCTTATATTACCTTCTAAAGACGTTAAATGGGGTTTGCTTACTCTACAATCATCTGGTCGTTTTATCATTTATCAAGAGACAATTCGACCATTGCTCGATGAAATGAAAACACGATTAACAAATGCAACAACTATTTTAGAAAGGGTCAATTTATATAATAAGTATATATCTTTTTTCATGCGTAATTTTGGCCAATGTGCTAACATTTTGGGTACATATCATATTGAACATATAATTGAAATATTTCAATATCTTCATCAATATATTTTTTCTGAAACAAATGGCAATGCTTTGACAATTCTTCCAAATCGTATTGTTGAACAATTTCCTAGTTGTTTGACTGATGAAATTTGTGAAGCTTGGTTCTATTGGCCATTGACACAGGATGGATTAGGTTTGAAAAATATTTATCTTAATTTATATAGTGTTCAACAATATTTGTTATCAGAAAAGATGGTCGGTTTTAATCAATTATCGGTCAAAGATGCTGAAAAATATGCTGAAATAGAGATTGAATATAAGCAAGCAAAAAAACATAGAAAATTCAAATCCATAGAACAGTTTATGCACGATGATGAAACATTCATCACTTTTGACGAATATATACAACGTCGTGAAACTCATCTTCCACATTGGAAAGCTGTTTATAAAAAGATGTTAGCTATTACTCCATGGTTATCCCCTACTTTGACGAACATTTTTGTAGACCATTTAGAAATCTTTCGAGATAAAAGTATCCACATGTCATCGGAAAAACAGCATAGAATGAAAAAAGATAGTGACAGTTATTTAAAGTGGTTACTATGTTATTATGGTGAACAAATTCAATCAACATTTAATCACTTAGATTTTATTGACAGTGAAAATTTACCTATTGGTTTGATAACATTGATGAAAACAACGAATATTGATTGGAATAATGAATCCAAAGAAGAAGAGTAGCATAGCACCGATGTTTATATCAAGTTTTATTAAGAAAATATTTATTTTTCTTTATTTTGTATATGTTTTGAAAATAAATTTGATTTATAATAAAACAAGATGATTTGTTTTGATCGAAAAGCTAAGTTTTTCTATGAGATCTAAATTCTTTGACATACATACAGAAGACTATTTGATAAATTATTATGCTTCACAAAATAGAGTCAAATACTATCTATGATAATATCTATAAATAATAATTGAAAAACAGGTAATATAGCACGAAAAATATAAGTGTAGCAAAGACATTCAACAATGTCATGATTGTTCAAGAACTGGTAATGGAGTCAAAGGATGCACATAGTACGAACACTCCGTAGTTCTGATGAAGCAGAATATCAAACATACTCTTCTAACATACTGACATGGATGTGGGTGTGGGTGTGAGTTTGGGTGTTGATGAGCAGAAGAATTACATCCACATCTAAACCCACACCCATACCCTACTAGATCTGGTTGATTTGAATATAGCGACCAAGTTGATGATTTTTTAATCAAAAACAGTTATGGAAAACTCTCACAAAAATGGGTTAGACCTAAACGATTGAGTGTGATGAATCATGACTCACACTTTCGATGGTTATTAGAATGAAATCTATATCGGGTAGAATTTTCTCTCTGAATTTATAGATATTGCATATCATATAGGAATCTGTCTCAGACATATGATAAAGCTTTTTAGGTCTCCAGTATTGGAATCTCTGATTGGAATCAACACAACTTGATTCATCTTTTGATTTGGTATAAATTCGAAGAAATCATAGAGGTGATTGATTTTAAATCAGCACTAGAATATATATAATGATTTTGAAGCGTATTAATATGTATTAGAAACTAGCCTTGCTTGAGTATGACGATCTAAAGTGTAAAACTGAAATGAATAATGATATGGTTCGTGTTGAAATATTGCGATGAGCAAGTGCTTCTTGTTTTAATTATCAATCAATTCGATGTGCATCAATGACTTCAATTCGCTACCAGTAAGAGTACTCAATCTATCGAATAGAGCCACTTGGAAGCTCTCTGTTCCATGAACTGATTCATCAAATGTAGCCTGTTCTGTACACACACCCATGACAGCGAAACCGCCAACAGCTGCGACCAAATAATCATTAGTGACACCGGCAAAGCAGGCCATCATAGCACTCAAAATACATTCCATACCGGTAAGTTGATTGAGGCGTTCGCAGTGATTCTTAACTATCGCTATCCGCCGTCCATCAGAAACGTAGTTATTTTCACCACTAAGTGCCACAATAGTTTTTGCATTTCTCTTTTGAGCCAACTTTCGTACAATCTGACTTGGATCAAGCACGTCAGTAACAGAAGCAACGTTAGGAATTTGAAATATTACATTGTAAATGTGTCTAATCTCGCACGAATTGCCTTTTAAAATGGCAATATCGAAAGAATTGAATAATTTTAAAGCAGCTTCCGTGCGATAAGTGGCGGCTTCAATTAGCACCGGATCAAATACGATCGGAATCTCCTTGTCATTGGCACGTTGTCCTGCAAGATACATTCCTTGAATCCATAATCCGCTTAGTGTGCTAGAATCGATCAAGAGCGCATCGGCCAATGAAACCATGTCGTCGACCTCCTCGACTACATGTGCCAATAATGACTTGGCACCAACATGAATTGTAGCATTAGCAGTTTGACTCATCACAGTATGATTCAATATTTGATAAATTATCGGTCGTTTTCGCCGAATCGTGTCGAATGTCTGGGTCACATCTTTCTTTAATGACGATACTGACATCGATGACATACTAAAGATAAATGAAATACAAGTACGTGTAATTTCTAGCGGGGCATGGCTCAGCATAAATTCAATCTGTATTCTACGTTCAATACCGATCATAGAGTAACACGCTATGCAAATTCAAAGAGAAATAAAATATCACTAGAATTGTCTTCTTTAAGGGAGCCCTCCTTCAGAAAATCCAGTTTTTTATAATTCGATGGAAGTTGAGTTTTTGTCAAAGAAAGATGCAGCAAAGTTCCCTCTTTCAGAATATATATAGGCTTTTAAAAAGAGACCAAGTTTTAGCAGATCTTCGTAGGGGATTTCCAGCTCACTACCAGTTTTTTGGAGAGATTTTGGCTATTTTTAACATTTTTGAGAACAGTATTTTGCTACTTCTATCAACATGGAATAGGCANGCTTATTTTAAAAAAAAGGACCACGAGGGGCGCTAGCCCTAGACACAAGCTTTCAAACAAAAAAAAGTATTTGACTTTACCTCTTACTGTGATAGAGTTCTGCTGGAGATGCGTCGTTGAACCTACGTTCTGAGAAAAACGAAAAATGATTTTCGGTTTTTTGTAAAAACGGCTTGTTTTTTCGAATAGGGGGTGACGAAATTCTTCCAAATTTTTTGGAAAAAAAAAGATGTCGAATAAAAATTTTTGTCGTTTATGAAAGAGCAGATGACGGGCTATTTTTCTATGGATTTATCTCAATTTCGATGATTCTGACGAAAAGTGACTTTTCTCAGGAAGGGAGGGGGGGCTTAACGTAAGTTTAACACGACCATAAAAGATATCACTCCTGATGAGAGTGTTGGTTTTATCTTGTTCATATCTAATGTATACTGACCACATAGTATGAACTCTTAGAGAAATTCACCTTTTTTTTAAATATTTTAATGATCAGTTATTAGAAACCTATATTCGGTTCCATCTATTTAATATATTGAAGAAAAATACATTTTATATGAAGTAAAAATTCATTTTATTTCTTCTCGTATTAATTTATTAAAAAATGATAATAATCTAATCAAATATTAATTTCTACTTACCATTACTAGATTTTTATAGGTACCGAGTGGAAGTTCGTCCAAAGTTTGATGAATAAAATGAGGTTGTGGTAGATCATAGATCTGATCAAATAAAAATGAAATATTGTGAGAAAAAAAGATTTAGAAAAATTTATTCAAAATAAACAACATACGTATAAATATAAAAATTTCAATATACGTTTATGTGTAATTAAAAATAAAAAATCATGAGTTAGAGGATCAACAACTGGTATACGATGAACTTTTCGTTCAATTAATGTTAATATTGCTGTATATAAACTAAAAACAAAACCCAAGAAAAAACAAACAGATGTATTTAATTTAAATGAATAATATATATGTTATTCACCTATCCTCTGGACTTAATTGAATTATAGTTGTGTCTAAACTTTGATCATAAACTCCAGTTTTTTTCTGTAAATTTTGCTTCCATTCTAATATTGATGAAGTTTCCAATGTAGCAACACTATTCTACAAAAATAATTTATGATATTATTTAATCATAATCATTCACTGAGTAATTGACATCGTTTACTCCTAAATTTTCGGACTCGAACCGTACTTTAAGGCCCCCCTCCTCAAAAAAAGTCAATTTTCGTCAAAAATTTCGAAATTGAGATCAATGCATGGAAAGATAGCCCTTGGTCTGCTCTTTCATAACTGATAAAAAGTTTTCCTCGATACCTCCTTTTTGTCAAAAATTTTCGAAGATTTTCGTCACCCCCTATTCGAAAAACCAGCTGTTTTTTGAAAAATCAAAAAATGTTTTTCGTTTTTTCTCGGTTTATGATTTTTTGATTTTGGGACAAGGAATTCTCGGTCCGGGCACTGTCAATATATTTACATTTTTTTTTTGTTTGAAAGAGCACGTCGAGATGCAGATCACCCTAGAGTCCTTTTTTTAATTAAGCTTTGTTTTTTATTGGGTGTACGCACATAGACACTCATTTTTGGCGCTTTTTTTGAGTCATTGAACTTGTGATCCCCTTTTTCAGCTAAAAAAGTAAGAATTTTAAAAAAAGGACCCTATGGTGGCCTGCATCTCGACGCACTCTTTCCAACAAAAAAAATTTAAATATATTGCCCGAGCCGGGACTGAGAAATCCTTGTACCAAAATGAGCTATTTTTGACCCTAGTTTGGTTTATATCTCTGTTAAATCCCAGTGAATCGAGCTGAAAATTGTACCACAGCCTCCCCACTTCAGCCCCAACATATGCTCAAAATTTCAGCCCATTTGAACGTTTCTGGGCTGAGATCGATTTTTGAGGGGGGCCTTAAGATTTTCTTTTTTTAAATTCTTCTCATGATCTTCAATAGATTTCTCAAAAATTTTTCTTACTGTGAATAATCATATCTGATTGAGTATGATGTTTAATTGGTCGAGATTTTGATTTTTTCAATAAATTTATATTTCCAATAGATTTTTGTAATACACTAAGAACATCAATATTAATTGATGTTGATAATGCAGCCATTGTTGGTCGATGATTAAATTTAGTATGTTTTTTCTTTGATATTGTTTTTGTTATTGGAATTTCATATGTTTCATTTTGAATCATACTTAATAGATCCAATGACATTGATGTTGATGCAGGAACTGTTTTTGATGGTTGTTTCACTTTTTTTTTCTTTACTGTCGATTTATTATCATTGATGTTTGTTGTTTTCTTTGGTTTTTTTGGTTTTGATATAGGTACTTCAAATGTTTTGACTACATCAGGATAAGCATGACGAAAGAGATCAGCTGGTTCAATAGTAATTAATTTTTCTTCATCTTCATCATCGTCATCATTATCTAATATCATAAGTGATAAATTAGCCATTTGATCTTCAAATGTTTTTGTTGATGATAAATTATTTTGTTTCCATTCGACTTCATAATATTGTTTTAATTGTCGAATACGAATTTTTTTTATAGAGATGGGTTGAAAAGTGATTGTATCAGATAAGGAAAGTATATCGCTAACATCAAGTTCAAGCATATTAAGACGATAAAGAATTTGAAAACGAGTTAATAATGGAAAAACCTTTGAAATAAAATATTAATTAATAATTTATATAGTGTTTTGAATGATTATTAAGTGATATGAGATGTTTAATTATTTTCTTTAATAAAATCTAATGAGAGAACTAATCGAATTGATCTCGCTGTTTAGAACCAAATCATAAATGTTTTATTAAATTTTCGACTGAGTTTTAGGTATTGACCGAAAAATTAAATAACTGAATTTTGTCATAAAATTTTGCTGATAGATAGGTTTAATGACTCTGTAAATATCTTGAAAGTTATTCAATTGATTTTAATTGTTTTTGAGTCGGCACCAGAGACCGAAACGAACCGAACTTTTCTGGTTCGAGTTCGGTTCGGATCGATGCGAACCGAATCGAACCACTAGAGTTCGGATCGGGTCGGCAAAAATAGTTAATAAAAGCTGTATATTAGTATTCTAATGGCAGATAATTGCTTATTTTAACTACCCTTTAACTAGTGATCCGTTTGGGAGACGTGAAAGTACTTTTTTGAATATGTAAGGCAACTTTTAAAAACTGAGAACTGATACCGATCCAGACCGAGCCAAGATTGTCCGGTTCGAGTTCGGTTCGGTTCGGTAGAGTTTTCAAAAAGTCGGTTCGAGTTCGGTTCGGTTCGTTTTCGGTCTCTGGTCGGCACTATATGCATCATATAGGCTCTCATAAGCTATCAATACTGTGAAAAGAGTTAGCACACTTAGCTAATCGTTGTCAAGATGCTTTATTTTTAAAGTCAATATTGTAGTCATTCTCAGAAATGTAGTAAATCAGGAAAACTAATTTTCGAATTTCGAGTTGAAAGTTTCAGTTTTTTGTCCTTGGTCGTGTTTCAATCTTACTAACTGACTATGATTAATATTTAGACATCTCTATGTCTGTTTGAAAATTTTGCTCCTTTTTGCTGAATAAAGCAAAAAAACAAATAACTAATATTTTACCTTGATAAATGTATAAGATTCAATCCAATCAAGTTTCTTTTTCATATATAATTGAAGTTGTTTAAGACGTACTGGTTTTAACCATTTAATTGATGCTATTGATACAATAAGAGGTAAATTATCTAATTCTAATGATGAATATTCTTTAATAATTTTATCAAAATGTTTTATATTTTTATTATTATTTTTTAATATATTTAAAATCTTTAATTCATATTTATTTTGTGGATTATTACGTATTAAAACTGTACGTATATAATCAACAGGATCAATATTTGATGGTATTGATTGAAGAAATTTTAAAGCATTTTCACGACCAATACCTTGAATACCTTGACTATCATAATCAGAACCAAGAAGTAATGCAAGTGCTAATAGAGAACGTTGATTAAGATGACAATTTGATTCAATTTCATGTCGATCATAAATATCAAATGATATTGACTAAAAACAAAAATTTTCCAAATAATTGATCATGTGCTTTGTTTTTTTCAAGATAATTTACCTTCATATCGATACCAAAATTTCGAATAATCGTCTTAGCACCATATACAAAACAATCACTATCATTAGTAATAACAACATCGACGATCTGAAATACTTTAAATAGTGAAAAAAAAAAACGAGATAAACCTAATAATTGATTTCTTACATTCATTTGATTTAATTGCGCACACAATTTTTCCGCTTCACCATCAGCTCGTATGATTGGTAAACCAAGATAGTTAAGTAATTCTGAACACTATATTTTTCAGAAAATAAAATTATTTAATAAAAAAACAAAAAAGTTCGTTCTTACTTCATTAATTAATACATTAAAAGCCGAACGAGTTTTATCTGTTGTTCTATTTTTTGAGGCTAATCGCTTTGTAATAACATCTAATTTTAAATCAGTTATTTTAGTTGAATCAAGAATAAATATCGGCTTGATATTGAAATAAATCATGTTCAATACACGGAAAAATAGTGTCCTGTGAAAAAAAAAAATTATTAGAAATGTATTTTTTGTGATGAATTATTAAACAAAAGTTATCTATAATGGAACATAAAGGGTGTTTCATAAGTAACGGCCCCATTTTTAAAAGTCTTGCTCCATACAAATGGGGCCATTATTTATAAAACATCCTTTATATTCTGATAGAGCTCGAAATTCTCTAGCACCCTGTATAGTTATCTTTTATCCTACTTGTGTTTGTTGTAAACAAAAGTTGAATACATTAGATATACCCTCATATGACAGCATTGGCGGGCCGGACCATAATTTTCAGGGGGGGCAATAAGCACTTTTTCGCTTAAAAACGCTTGTTTTCATGGCGTTCTTCTTAAGTCCCAGCCAAAAAAAAATTTTTAGGGGGGGGGGGGCAATTGCCCCCCCCCCGC
>CAJNSZ010000170.1:0-60649 GCA_905329745.1 Rotaria sp. Silwood2 | reverse complement strand
GAAAAAATTCCGCCGCAAACGGGGAAAATCTGGGGGTTTGGGGGGGGGGGGGGAACTTTTTGCAAGTTTTTGACCTTGGGGTCTCTGGAAGTCCATGAAGATGACGTCTGGCAAATTTGTGTCTACGATAACTTTTGCTCTACTACTCGAGGTCTATCTACCCTGCAAGTTTCAGGAATTTTCTTAAGTCTCGACGACGAGTTATTATCATGGTATACTGAAAATAAAAATTAATGTAAAATATTTTCTCTATTGTTTAATTAATTGTTACACTTATCATAACATCTGAAATAGAGGCATTAGAGTTTTCGTTCGTCTTAAGGGATGAAAATTTGACATCCACCTAATCTGAAATAAAGTTTGTGAATATAATCGAACCTCGCAAAGATTAGCTGCTTTTTCTCCACTTCGTAATCGATCAGCAATTTTCTTTGGTATCATTTGATATAATAGTAAATCAGTTTTTTTCATTTCAACATCCAATTTTTTCATACTATCTTCTAATGCTTTACTTTTTTGTTTTTCCTTAAAAAAAAAAAGAAAAGAAAAAAATGAAAAATAAAAATTGTTCTATAAATATTATTTTGAAAATTTCATTTTTCTTTTAGTTACTTGATCAAGTGCTAATTTAAGTTCAGCACTTTGTTGTGTACCAGCTAATACTAAATCTCGACTTGAATCATGCATTGATAGATCATTTATAAATAGACCCGTATTAAACATAGCATCGAGATTTTCAAGACTAAAAACAAAAATGAGAAGTTATTTATTGCTTTTAATCTTTATTATGCATTGATTTGTTTTGAGAAATAAACGAAGAAGTTCTTGAAATTGTAAAACTTATTTCATCTTATAAGAAGTAACTATAAGAATAAAGTTTGTTTTTTTCTTTTTTACATTTAACTGAATTTTCAAGCTGCATATTTGAGGATAGAAGACAATATATAATGGGTGATCATGGGATTTTATTATAAAAAAATCACGAAATATAAACATTATTCAAGAAGAAAGACCTATAAATAATAATAAAGTGAGAGTTATTTCAAAAGTCTAATGAATAATGACAAAATATTTAAAAATTTCTTCTCAAACTTATGAGACAAATACTTCATGTTCATAGATAACAGAGCAAAAATCTACATAACATATGTGTGATTTATATTGAATAGAAGACATTTCAACAATTTCAAATCTATTAAATTATTCAGTCTGAAATAACGTATGTAAGATTTTTTTTTACTTTATTTTCAAAATATTTTTTCTTTATGAAACATTGTAAAGCTTTATTATATATGATATTATTTAGTAAAAAACTGCTAACACAATTTCTTCATCATATCTTCACTTAATTCTCCAGCAGTTCAATATGACAGTAGGTTATATTAAATTTAAAAAGACAACTTGTTAATCACTTCCACTTCTGAAAGGTATCGAGAACCGTCGGATGAGTACAAATTTTTATCTATTATACGTACTTTAACATTTGTGTTTTAGAAAATAACTTACACTGGTGTAGCTAAATAAATAATTGCTTTCCATTCATGTACATATAACATCTGACCACGTAGACGTAAATATTCTTCATGTATATCTCGATGTACTGTCATAGTTAAAAGTATTTCTAAAATCAAAAAAGAAATAAAAATTCATCGAAATAAAACTAAAATAAAGAATTTTACCAGAATCATTTTGATGTCTTGCATCATTTATTTCTAAATCACTTTCATTCGATTGTTTACGTAATGGTTCAATAGTTGAAAATTCAAAAACATTATTTGAATGTAATACAATTTGTGACCAATTTAATGTTATAATAGGTCTAAGAAAAGAAAAGATTATTTTCAAAAATAAAGAATTATTCTATTGTTCTTTTTTGTTTTTGTTTTATTACCGAACAAGATTAAATATGTCACGAATAAGTTCACCAACAATATTTGGAAATAATTGTGTTAAAGAATCTCCAGCTGATACAATTTCTAATGATTCTGATATAACCATATGAAATGGAAATAATTCAAAAAAAATATAACAATCTACTGCTAAATCAAGTTCATTGGAATCTTTATCTGTTGTTGCTTGTTGAACATATGCTGTATTTTCAAATTTAAGTTCAAATACAACATGTGTTATATCAAATTCTTCTCGTTCGCTAACAATATCAATTTGAACATTTGTATCATAAAATCGACGACCAACCTATAGAAAACAAAAAATCTTTTTGAGTTTTTATAAAGAAATTATATTTAAATTCCTTCAAACCTCAGTTATTTGTCCAACAACATAATGAACAAATCCTCGTCGTCGACTACGATAATGAAGTGTTAGACCATGAGCAGTTTCTTTTTCAACATAAAATGATGGTGGTCTCATTCGTGGATATGTATAACGCATATATTCATGTAAATTATCCAAACCATTAAGAAAATCTCGCATATTATGTCCACTAGAACAAACAAAAAAAAAAAGACGTTTATTTCATCAAATGAAAATAAATAAAAATCAAACATACAGAATTCTTAATACACGATCATAACCATAATTTGAAATATAGGAAACAAATTCTGTACCAAATATATTCATAAGATCACTAATTGGTTCATCTAAATATAGATAAATGTTTTATTAATTTTCTAAATATTGCCTTCAAAGACTTGAAGAACATTGCAAAAAAAAAATATGTTTTATATTTAACTGAAGAACTTATCTTCTTTGTAAGATTCGTTTAAAAATAGCATATAATTACTAATTTTGTTAACACTTTGTTTCTGAGTCTGAAGAGAGAACGTTTTCATCTGATCAATCACTTTCCTACTGAAAGCTAGCAGATGGTAAATTATTGACAATACTGATTTCGAATATGAACATGAAAAATCTCCACAGATCTTCATAGGTTGGTTTTATAGATGATAAAACTTTAGAGTATATCGAATTGCTTAGAAAAGAGTCAATTTTTCTGTTTCAAATTGTTCTTCGCAGCAAAAAAAAAAGAACCAAATGAATTGGGATTCACTTAGGATCTTAGTGCTTCTAAAATTCGATCGATTTCGCTAAGCAAACATTTGCTTATTGCTGGTAAACATTATAATTAGGGATGCATATACATGAATGCTTTTTCCATCACGATAAAACATGTTCAACTTTTTGATAATTCATTTTAGTAAAATAATATTATTTTCCACTTCTATGATTTATTGTCAAATAGAATAAATTGTTCAGGCATGATCGAAGAGATTTTTATTCTTATGATTTTATATTAATTAGTAGTTTGAAAAAGAAAAAAAATATATATTTTGAAACACCGACATGTCATTAATTACCGAGTCGTGTCGAAGGTATGAGATCAAACTCGGCATTTGGATCAACCGGCTTACAAGACACTACATATGTATAGATCCTAAATGATTTTAGCAAAATATATGTTAGCTTGGAAAACCAGTCAATAAAGACTTAAGAAGCTTTTTCTGAGAGAATGATTGATCAGTTGAAAATTATTCTCGTGAGTTCATTATTTGTAGCTATATCTGGATAGAACAAAACAGTGTATAAATATTAGACAGACAGACTAATGATATTTCTATAATGTCAAATATTTTCAATTATCACTAGTGAAATACAAATACGATGTATATTTTAATTTTTTTATATATCTATTGATCGTCATTTGCATAATTAATATATAGATAAAAAAACTGTAATGATTTTGAGATTTCAAAGCGGAAATTCTTTTTTGTTAGGTGCGCTAACACATATTTTCTATTATATTAATTAAAAGTTTGTACTTGACATAGCAAATGAACAATTCTAATTATTAATAAACTATATTCTTTTCTTACTTCAAAGTATTTTCTAGAATCCGTTTACTTATTTAGAAGCATGTATTTAGTATTTTGAGAATGAGTATGCGTGTTCGACTAGTTTACCTTTTGTATTCTATTGTATTTAAAACGTAGTTTATTCTATATGAATAGTAAATAATAGAGGTTTTTTTTCCTTGAGGAAAAATAAATCTTATCATAGTATATAATAAGATTTCATCTAGGACAACTAGATACAAGTTTAAATAATTTCTTATGTTATTTAGATAGACGACTAGTCGAATAAAAATTATATTTTCATTTAAAAATAGATTCTTAGACTATCATCAATTTCATAATTTTAACAATGAAAATTATAATTAATAGGTGTATTATGTTGAATTATAGTTCTGACTCTCATATCTTTTACTTATGCATATAAAATAATATAAAGAAAGTAACATTTTGATTGTTATGAAAATTATTATTGTTGAATAATATACTTATGTATAAACTATTCAATGAAAAAAAAAATATTATTAAAGATTTAAATTAGTATCGTATAATAAAAAGTTATTTATTATTAACATTTTGATTAATACCGTCTAGAGAACATACTATTCAAAATGTGAATGAATTGTTTGAAGAAAAAAAAAGACACTGAAAATTATTCAACACATTAATCTACATATCTTCTACTTTGTTATTTATTATGGACGTGTATAAAGTATTTCTTCTATAAAAACGATTAGCTTAAATAGAATTGAAAATCTATGACTTTATAGAATATAAAAATTTAATACTTTAAAAGATGATTGTTACAAAATAAAAATCATCTTTCGGACGTAGACATGTATTTACTGATTATTTCTTATTACACAACTAAATTATGATTTAAAATCTCGTAATCAAAATTTTCTACATACTTCGAATTTCACTTAAAAGTTTTGTAATTCGTACGAATAATGTTTCTCCATATTGTTGAAATGCTGCAACTGAATTAAGATCAAGACGAAGCGTTGCTTTAATTTGCTCCCATGTTTCTTGTCCATATTTTGCTCGTATTATTTCAATAGCTGATTGTAACAGAAGACCATACATTCTTGTCTAGTTGTTATCGTCTTATTTTGTGAACATTCTTTCTAATAATAATGATGATAGTAGTGGAAGAAATCGACATAATACTTCAAAAGAGAGAGAAAAAAAAATGATGACAGAGAAATCACGCGTATAAAACAAAAGGAAATACGAGGAAATGGAAAAAGAAAAACATTTCGCAAGCATCAACAATCAGTCAATAGGTGTCGAGTTGCTTTTTCCGTAAATTCAAGACGAAAATTGTTCTTTTCTTTCACGCGTGTAAACTCTCGATAGATATTAAAAAACAAAGAAAGGTGCACGCAATGCGCTAATGAAAAAATAAAAGAAGAAAAAAACCAACGACGAAGAGTCAAGCGTGTGATGAATCTATAATCAGCAAAATAAATCTCATCTTATAGAATAGAATACATATATTGATATCTGAAAATGCGTTTTTTGACATGAATAAAGAAATTTCTTTTGCTCATATTTCATTATCTATTACTACACACATATATACACTTTCTTCTATAAACAAAAAAACGTTCATTTGTTGTTGACGATGATATTAATTTACTATTGAAAAGAAAAGAAAAAATATATAGTCAAAACAAATATTTTTCCATATCAATAAGTTCACTCATCAATATTATAAAATGATCAACTAGAAAATTAGATAACACATCAATAGTTAGTATTGAAGTGTCAGGTAAGAAAAAAAAAAAACGGAAATCAGTTTCCGTTTTTAATAAGAGTTTATATGGTCGAATA
Source organism: Rotaria sp. Silwood2 (assembly GCA_905329745.1). NCBI lineage: Eukaryota > Metazoa > Rotifera > Eurotatoria > Philodinida > Philodinidae > Rotaria > Rotaria sp. Silwood2. The sequence continues at coordinate 55,004 of CAJNSZ010000170.1, read as the reverse complement.
CTCATTGCAATTTTTACTTACTATTGAAATTCTATTTATGTACATATATCTATTAGGATTTTTCATTATTATTGAAGTAACGAAGAAATAATAGTATTTTATGGTATATATAATAAATTCATTCAACCTAGTTTTTCTTTGCATGATCAGTTAATAAATGAAAAGCTTTTATATATATATATATCATTGAAAACTTTTCAACTGAAAAGAAAAACAAAAAGTATATACTGAATACTTGAGATAAATTTAGATCAAAATAAAATACTAAATAAATAAATCATCAAAACAAATAAACTAAATTAAAATAAATAATAAGATTCAATACAAGACAGTAAAAAGATCTTACTTCAACTATTCAAAGGAGACTACATATTAATCACTTAAGTACATTTTACTGTCGGCTAAATCACCATATATATATATACGTCAATATGCTTAAGTGAATATTACCTAATGTTTACTTAAGAAAAACTGATTTTCTAAGTTTCACCTTCAAACTACTGGCAAAGTCATATTTGGTTATTCGTCTGATCTATGATTGTTATATGTAGCATAAACTTTTAACAAAGAAAATCTACTTGATTTGTAATACGATACACTATAGTTTATCAATGTGAAAACAAAATAGAATAAGCCTTTTAAAATTTTTTATACTCTTGAACAAAAAAAGACTTTATGTAAGAGAAAACAAATTTTTTTCATTCACTCATAAATATCATAATATTTTTTTATGTCCATTTTGAAAGTTCATCATGCTTTTAAATAAAAATCTTTTCTATCAAGTACTAGTATGTTTAACAATACTTATCAATTTCCTTGTTTCTGGAAAAGACATCTTAATTGTTTCACTAGTATAGTTTTATCAAATAACGTCATGTTAATCTTAATGAATAAAACAAAAGATGCATAAAAAGTTAGATCAACACAAAAATAAAATCTTTTAATTAATATATGTATATTTTATTAAATATCCGTACTATATATTTTCTTTTACAATAATATTTTTTCATAACAATAATACAAAGAAGAAAAAATCAAAACATTCTTAGAATTACTCAAACATTTTACTTGAAAATAAAATAATGTTCTTTATTTTTCTTATATACGAATATTTATTCTAAAAAAATATTATTAAATTTGAAAAATATAATGCAGTGTGAAAAACACATACATTCAACCGTAATAACAAAATATAAAAATTTCAAACTTACCTCATTGATTACGAACTATATAAATAAACTGTCTAATCAATTGTTTGGTTTAATGAGAGATTGAAAGGAAACAACCCAAATCAAAGTTTCTCACGTAATATTCTTTAGTATAATTTCCTCACTGTAATTTTAAACCGTCGAAAAAAACAAAATGTTGCGTCATATGATTCAGTCGGAAAGAACATTTTCCTTCATTAAGGCAATACAATCCAAATGGTTCATGTGCATACAACTCTAGTATAAAGTAATATATTTGAATTAGAAAACAATTTATTTGATAAAGAAGATTTTATGATAATCGGTTCCAAACATGTATTCATATTGAAATATTACTCAAATGAAAACATATGAGACTTTATTCGAGGTACATTTTATATTAAGAAGCTATTAGCGTAATCCTTAAGTAAAATAGCTTGTCAAAATATTTTTTGCACACCTTTTTTAACAGAATAAGTAAGATGTTCTTGTCTCCTAATTATAGGAGCATGTACACAGTTTGTGTATAATAATGCAATAAAAATTGACTTGTTGATTATGATTAAGTTTTTTGTAGTATAAACACATCTGAATTAGTCAGGAAGCGTTAAAATTATCTAATGTCACATTGTATGTCGCAATATATTTTTTTTTCTCATAATTATCTATTTAAATGCTTGAAGGAAGTGTAAACCTTGATACAATTGCTTATATTATAGGCGAGAGAGACTTAGTAACATTTTTCTCAATCCTTGAATCATGACATACTGTCAGTATACACCTTCAATGACAGTAAATTTTAATTACAATATGCCATAAAATTTGTGGAAAGACAAGCAAAAAGCAAATACTTTAAGTCATAATTTTATCTGAGGAATTATGATCAACAAGTCGGGAACGTATGAAAGGTGAAGAAAAAAGACAATTTAACTTTGGTTTCATAAAGATGTCGTTGGAAATAAGATATATTTCGTGCATAGACTAGTATAGAAGTCTTCGTGTTTCTTTTTTTTTGTTGATCACATATAATATTATTCTCTCAAAGTTAATTGAGAAATATTACGAAAAAGATAATCTGAAGTCATTACTAATTTTGTTTAAAGAGAAAATGGGTTTTACTGAAAATAGAAAAATCAATTAGAGAAAGTTCTCTACTTAGTTCGAGATATTCAAAAGACTTCATTTAATTCTCATATCGAGGACAACAACTAAAAATATATAATAAATTAAAATTTAATTTGATATGCTACTTATTTTTTTTTTCTATTATTTTTTGATGAAACTTTCGAACAATTGTTACAATGATTTTATTCTTTTAACTTAATTTTTTCGTCAAGTAAGAATGATTATTTGTTTAGATAAATAAATATTTTGAATACCACGACTTCGTTTGACATTCAGATTAATTTCAATAAGAAAGAAACAGTGTTTATTTGATTATTGATTTTATATTTAAATAAAACAGATACATAGTTTCTTTGTAATTGTTTGTTACCATAGAAAATTTTTTCTTTTGATTTTTTTTGTAAGATTTTATTTTCAATTGCGATGTTTATCAACACTGTTGAATCTATATTTAATGAAGAAAAATAACAATAACATATAGTAAAACTTCTTCTAGTCAACATTCTATATTCCTCGTATATTTATTAACTGAATTATCACAAAATGTATGTTATGATTGCCCCCGGTTTTATGAATTATACTTAGGGCATACCAAAAGTAAGGGTATTGACATTTTAATACTGTATAATAAGCTTTAAGAAATTTTTCTATATATAGCTTGATAGAGAAAAAATATCTCTATCTTTCTACACTATTTGATCATACTTCAGCTAATCATCATAATAATAAAATTTCAATAAGATCTATTTTTCTGTCATATGGGACGGTTACACAAATTCGAGTGTATATTTTTTTGAATAACTTTTTATAGAAATAAGATAGAGAACTGTGGTTTGCACCGTTGGAAAGCGGAGATAAAGACGTATCGAATTGCATATTATATATTTTCCTAGACTTTACTTAGAAAATTTCTTCAATCAATTTTCTAAGTATTCAAAAAAATGGTTTTTTATTTCTGTAAAGAAATTACTAGAAAAATCACATAGAGCTTCGACTAGAACATCTATAACTCCTTAATNTTAATATCATTTTAAGCTACATGCTTTGGTCGCTAAAGCCTGTTTCCATGCTTTTTCTTTATTAAGAAGGCGAAAATATGATAAGTGATCATGATTAATCTATTTGTTTTAATGTTAATTTTTTTAATTTTTTAATTTTTTTCGGGTCTAGATCTAGCAAACTATTGCAAATTGAAAACGTAGAACAAGTCTCTGTAAACACCTTGCATATTAATGCATTTTATAATTATTTTTGTATTTTAATTATACATCTTAAACTCTCTAATCATCTTTAAAGTCACATGAATTTTCATTTCTCTTTGAATTGAAGCTATTACGTGAAAAATTAAAAAGCTGCCATTTTCTTCAGACTCTTTCGTTGTTTCACAAAGAACTTAAAAAGTCAATGTGGTCTTATGAGTTATACTTATTCTATATCTACTTAGAAATCATTTGTTACTATAGTAGTTAAACTGTTACTCCTCATTGATTTTAAGGGAAAACTAGACTGTATGACTACTGTGGACCGACAAATACCATTTTTTTCTTCATGTAGTTATAGTGTCAGTATTGCAACCTTTTGCTAAAATATCGCTGTGACAGCGGCAAGCTTTTTAGCATGTCGCGGCGCGGCAGTTTGTGTTTTATATACCACCGCGGCGCGGTAGAGACAGATTTTCAGCCGCGATGGACATCTCTGATATACATATATTTTCATAAATAAGTGAAATATAAGGAGAGAGATGAATAACCGCCCTCTACTTCAGTCTAGACTATTTATATAAAGAAGATCACGTCCAATGTGTTCTTTTATTAGAATGCCGTTACATTTAGAATGGAGGAAAAGAGTGATAAATTATCACTGATAATTTATTGAAATTATCACGCCGGATAGGAAAGTAGAAGTGAAAAGAGGAAGAGAGAAATAAGAGGAGAAAAGAATAAGAAATAAAGATGTATGTAAGAGCATTCTGACAAAGTTAAATATATTTAAATATATATTTGGATGAAAATCAGTTCCGAATATTTGGAACCGAACCGAACCGATTCCATCACTGGAGACTATCATTATGACGCCTCTTGAAATATCTATCAACAATCTTTTGATAGGAATATCCACTGCATTAACTATTAAATTATCTCTACTATTCATGACCTTGAAACATACTTCCGTACAGATAAATCTAAAATTCCTTTCATTTTAATCATCTAGCGATTTAAAAAAATTAAAGCCTGTAAAAACTCATCTTTTTTGTCAAGTTTTCTATCGATGAAACAAAGCTACTACTGCGGATCGAGAAACGGATAATGTTGATTCATTTTCGACATCATCATGGCACAAAACGATAACGCTTGATGTCTATCCCTAGAAGCACATAGTATACTGGCAGCACTACCAACGACATCTATACAAAGTCTTGATGCAGTGAGTAAATCCAGAATATTTTTACATAATACAGTCAAGATCCAAAAACAAATAAGATAATTGTCACATGCTAATTAGAATATCGACGAGTTTTTTGGCTTTTTGCAAGTACTGCTTCGGTAATAAATATAGGAAGCAGCACAAGCAAAAGATTTTTCTGTTAAAACACATGTTTGTAGAAATCTGCCTCTAGCAGGAAGTCTCTTATTCGATAGTCAACTAAATTTCAAGTTTTCCAATACCAAAATTATCACATAGAACTCATTGTTTTTGAAACCATGATGCAAGTGCACAACTGAAGCAGAATGGTAGAACAAATGTGAGTCATCCCAGGTCTGACAACATATATCAAAAGAACGAAAGAAAAACTCACGACGTATCACCATATCGATGCTTCACGCGCTCCACATTGACCATAGAGCCTGAGCAGTTGATCAAATGGTATTCTTCGAGACCAATGAAAAATCTCATTGATATGAATCATATTATCTAACGAGGATTGTGTATTTATTTATTTATTTATTTCAACAAGCAGTGACCATCATGGCTGAAGAATTACGAGATGTTATGGATTTACATGGTAAAAATGCAGTCATTACTGGTGCTAGTAGGGGTACTGGTAAAGAGATAGCATTGACATTGGCTAAAGAAGGGTTAGTTGTTTAGATTTTGAATCGGTTTTTTTTTCTTATTTGAATTTTTTTAGCTGTAATGTTGCTTTGTTAGCTCGTTCTGGTGATGCTCTTGAAACATTAGCTACAGAATGTTCAAAAAATGGTGTTAAAGCTCATGCTATTGTTTGTGATATGTCATCGAAACAATCAGTTGAAGATGCATGTAAACAAATTGGTCAAGTATTTCAAAATAAATTAGATATACTTATAAATAATGCTGGTATGTTAGGTGAAAGTGTTTCTGCAATAGAAGAAAAAACACCATCAGGAAAAGATGTATTAGATATGTGGGAAGAAGTAATGACAGTGAATTTATTAAGTTTAATGCGAATAACAGGAAGATGTTTACAAATGATGAAAGAATCTAAACATGGTGCAATAATTACTATGTCATCTATTTCAGCAACGGTAAGAAAAAAAAACAATAGAAAAAATTCAATCATCGACTTGACTTCTTCGATAAACAAGAAGATTGATTGATATATAATTTATAATTTTCATGTAGTAGATGTTTTCTTGTTTTTTTTTTTTTAGATGACCGGTGGTAAAATAGCTCAGTATCATGCTAGTAATTGGGGAATGAATGGATTTCTTGGTTCGATTTATGAAGGTTTGATAGAACTATTTAATTTTTATTTAATTTACCCTTTTCTTTAGACGTTCGTGAATATGGTATTAAAGTTTGTGCTATTATGCCCGGCTTTGTCGATACAGCAATGATTCACGATGGTAGACACAAATTAAATTTTGATAAATGTATTCAATCCGAAGATATTGCTCAAGGTGTTCTTTACATTTTACGTACACCTTATAATGTATGTCCAACTGAAATTAAATATCGACCACAATATACACCATATTTGAAATAAGAACATTATTTGAAAATTTCAAAATAATTCTTCGTTTTCTTAATATAAAAATTTACGATTAGCTGAAATAATAGTTTTAGCTTGTTAATTTTGAAACATAAACATGAGAATATAAATAAATGATCACGCTTTGTTTTTGGCATACAAATTTCTAAAAACGAAGAATTGTTTTGTTGCTTTCGAAAGAACTACGGCTTATTAACTCTTTTCATGATTGATCAAGTTAAAAAATCGAAGTTTCTTCTATGAAAATGTCTGAAATATTTATTTTCTCACACTTCTACAACCAATTGTCTTTTGAAAAGATTGACATACTCATCAGCCAATTAGTTATTACTATATTTTTGCTATTTGATGTTAATCGGATAGAGCATAAAAAAGTATTAGGTGCAATAATTGAAAGTTTTACCTTGCTCTATTATGTTAGTAAACCTTCAAAATCTATTCTTTTTTGCTCTCCTAAACCTTTCTTTCATTTTTAAAATGATTGCTCAGTTTTCTCATTACAAGTTTTGTTGAATTTCTTTAAAAAGATGGATCACAAAAATAAACCAATGACATTTTCATTAAAGTTTCATATTAAACAAAATTATCTTTTTTACAACTATATGAATCATCAAAATATTGCATGACTATGAGCATGGTATTATAAGAAATATTTAAAAGAGACATAATATTTCAACGAAGAAAGAGATCATTCCTGTTTGATACAGTATTGCTATCACTATTCACATTATCCATCGACATTATCTATTGTATATTTGATAATTTTGATACATGAACAATTCTTCTCTCATTCTATGATACAATTATATCGATAACTATTATCGATATTATGTCTAATCTACTTGCTTAATTTTTTTCTTCCTTCAATGTCAACTAGTAGTTCTCAAAAGCTTATTCAACAGTTTTATTTTATGTTTGCAGCTTTTCTATGAATATTTAATCAAAAAGAAAGTTGTCGATTGAATACTTTCATTTTTCATCAGATATATCACTATGACAACATTTAACTATTGCGGATTACAACGAAAGACAGTAAGAGCAATTCTCTTTTCGTCTATATCATCTTTTTTATTTTCATTATTCAATATAGATACACACCATAATGAATTGTTGAGACAATAATTTCTTTTTTTCATTTGTTTTTAGTTTCCATGGTTGTCATTCTATACGGACCTAGCGGTCCTTAGCCAGAAAGTAGTCGCATGTTTGACAGAGGTTTGGTTCGTCTTCACTGATCATACATTTAAATTTACACCAATGTGATCTAGTTATGCACAACGTAATGTGAAGGCGAGATTAGCATATGAAAAATGAAAATGTTCCCTATAGAACGAATAAAAAGATGGTCTTGTCGGTGAACAATAATTGAATGTTGACATGAATCTTTCGATTTATTAATATATTGTAAAAAGACAAAACTTATATTCATTGTAATATAGCAAAAATTACAGCAGGCAAAGATTTTAAAAAATTATAGAGATTGTAGTAATTTTCTTAAGCAACTACTACTTGGTCTCATATAACACTTGCTGCGCAATTAAAAAGGTTACTGAGAATTTGTATTTTAATGATACTAGAGCTTTTGCTGTTCCTTATTAACGATATATAAAGCAGATTTTTGTAATTTTATTACTATTTACTTGTATTGCCTTTAATCTTTTATTTCTATAATAGGTAATAACGAGTAATAAATTATTACCGTAATAAACTAATATCAAAACAATAAATACAGTCTGGCATAGATGAATAAAGTGCATAATGTATTGGTGTATGGGTGTGGGTATTCATTCCATCCGTACTCACCATCATTTCTACGTATTCATACTAGAGTCCTGTCGAGCTAAATATTTTGATTTCGAAAACTTTCATTTTCGCAGATTCGACTCTGACTTCCGCATTGGAAAATTTGATTTTTCATCAGCATATATATCTACTTCTTTTGTTGTTATTTGCGAATGAGAATATCTCTCTGATGTTTTTTTTTGTCTTGAAACTTATTTAGGAATCTATAACATCGTGTATTTTTCTTCACTACTTAAAATATGAAGACCAAATTTGTTATTGTGTAAGAACAAAAATACTTCCTGATTTTACGAATATAACTTGGATTACGACACAAATAGAGTCGGAGTCGAATTTCGATGTAGATTTCCACGGAAAATCGGTTCAACTTTATTAACCTGGTACTTTTCTCGTGAATGATTTCTTTCATGAATGACTCAATGTGTTCAAAAATGGTATGTTTTTTTTTTCTTCTTTCAAAAAGCACATAGGAGTATTTGATTAACTATTTAAAATGTTTTGACAACTCAACAAGCGCGATAAAAGAATAGCTTTCTGTCTTCATGTGACCGTTAATGTTACCTTTAAACAAATACTGTAAAACTATTTTTCGTCCTGTGAGAAAAGAAACATTTAGTCATTCAATACATTATATGTTGGAAGTTTTAATACACATTCTCTGACGAGAGTTTGTCTTTTGAATTATTGCTTCTGTAAGACGAGAATAAATAGTGGCGGTACTCAAAATTATTCAAACATTCGAAGGGAATAAATTCAACATTCGATCTCCATCAAAATTCGATCGCTTGAGGTATATTTTTCATCTAAATGTATACTAATGCTATTGATTCACCTGTAAAATCTTTCATCTTGCTGCACCAAAAAATAATTACTCCGAGTAAGAATAAGAAATATCATGTATTTCAGTTTGATTCAAAATTATACTTACAATTCGTGAAAAGTCGATCTAAATGAGTCATGTGAGAGTTGCATTCGGTAATGTTAAACAGTCGATCTAAACCGGTTGGGCCATGTACAAGACGTCTCGTCAGCTAGAAGACACACTTTTTCCTGTATCGACCGACATGAATCTTTTTTTTTTTCAATGTTTGTATGTTCTGTGCAAAAAAAAACAGAGGATAAGTGTTTTTTTCGAAAATGAAATACTTTTAATGATGTCAATGACTATTTCGGCGCGCCAACATTCATCAAAGTATTCTATTTAGTTGAAATTCATCATAATACACTAATTATGTCTTAGCAACCCACTTTTATATCAAATTATATTTTTAAAACAAAATTGAATAATCAATTAACATTGGACTATTTATTATAGACTTATTTATATTTTCCTTACTTTATTGGATATATTTTGCACAGATCGAAGAGATAGAAAAACGAATATAATGTGAGAAACAAATTAAGTATACAATTAACTAATAACATCCAAATTTGACGAGCCATTAATGTATGTAGCAAGCTAAAGTAGAATTTGTAATCTTATGAAGTATTGTTTTCACTCATCGATACCAAGAGACAAAAAACACTTAAGAAAATAAATAGTAAAAAGAATACTAAAGGTGATTGAGGATGAAATGTTTTTTTTACTCTTCCGTACACATTTTTGTGCAGGCGAGGGTTTCGCACTTGTCCCAATTATGCATGATGCAGCATCTAGTTGGGCGACTCAGATACAATTGATTTTTCTTTACGTTTGCTGCATTACTATTGATCAAAGATAATTCTATGTATGTCATATGTTAACTTTTTCACAAGCCAACAATCATGGGAACACGCGCTCCTGTTATTCTTCGCCTTTGATACCCTCACAATACGATCAGTAGTCTATAATATCTCTAACAATGAGTGGTGCCAGTCTCTTGCTACTTTGGTTCGTTGCTTGTCTTGATTTGGTCTATCCATTGGATCCTATTTGCTCGGGCAAGGTGAATACGAATCCGATTATACGCGAAGAGCCTCGCCTTGTTGACACAGTTTCGAATGGAAAACGATTCATTGTTGGATCAGGTTATGATCAAATCAACATTGTGCATGTCTACGGTGGGACGCCGTATGACATGGGTTTTGCATTGGGCAAATTGATGAGCAAAGAATTGAATCAATTAATCCCGGAATATTTCGACTATTTATACCAACAAGTTGAAGAAATAGCGAAAATAGTACCACCAGTAAGTCTAAAAATTTTCTCTATAGGCATGGAGTTTCATCTTCGTCTATGTAGTTCATCGTAAAATGGATTGCCGAATTCGGATTGGCTGGTGCTCTCGATCTGACCTATGATATCACTCATCCTTATACTCCACCATGGTTCGACGAAGAAATTCGTGGTGTTGCTGATGGTAGTGGGGTCGATATGAAGAAGATTCGTCAATTAAATATGCTTCCGGAAATGATCAAAGCAGCGTGCACTGTCTTGGGAGCTTGGGGTGATTCGGCTGTGGGATCGACTTTACTTCATCTTCGAGCATTGGACTGGGATGATAAAGCTCCAATTGCTAAATATGCCACGATAACTGTGTATCATCCTAATGCCTCCTATCAAGGCTATAGTGATCATTTTCATGAGTACTACAAACAACGCAACTATAGTTCGCATGCCTTCGCCAATTTTGGCTATCCCGGTCTGATTGGCTCTCTCGGTGCTTACAGCGAGGCTTCAATTGGTCTAGGTGAGAAAGTATGGATAACGAAGGAGCAGGATATCACCACACGTTTTGGTAATCCATGGACTTATGTTCTTCGTGATGTTGTCCAATTTGCCGATTCCATCGATACAGCACTGACTATGATGGCTAATGCTCATCGCACCTGCTCGATTCATCTTGGTCTTGGTGCCTACGAACGCAATGCATCGATCACGACTGATACAAGTATGGGATTCCGAGGCATTGAATACAGTGCGAGAGAATTGAATGTTTATAACTGGGAAGATATGTTCAATACAAAAGCGCATCCCGTTCTTCGAGACGTTGTCTATTGGGATAAACATGTACAACCATCCGGCAATCCTTGTCTGGGAAGCTTGTTAGCCGACAACTATGGCCATCTCGATGCGGCGACCATCATCTATAACGTTACTAGTCTATCGGAAACGGGTGATACAATCAATATGGTTCTTGACTATGTCGAAAACGCTGTATACATCGCTTACAGTGCTCCGGACGATCCACAAGGACCTTTGGAAGCATTTAAACGTGCTCATACACGCATTGATATGAGCAAATTATTTGTCGAGCCTGCTCCGAAGTAGGCATTGTTTTTTTTTCAATAAATCATCATCGGTCTTTTCATTGGAGAGAGATTTTTTTTTTCATTTTATAAACTGATCAGACAAAAAGACAAATAAAAAAAAACGATAAAAGCAAACAGCAACAAACAACTGCAACAGCAAGAATAAGAATCACAATAGAGACAGATGAAGTGTTGCTTCATCTATTTAAAAATCATTCAAATAAAGCAGCCAGAAAATCTAGAACGAAGACAAATGAATACTGATCAAAGAAAGTATTTCTCACACTTACTCATTGATGCCAAGCACTGACGAGCAACATAAATTTCGAATTCATAGTGGCAATCGAATGCTAGAGTAGGACATTCCAACAGTGAATACGTCCATCGTTGGCACTTGTCGATCAATGAAACCATATGCAATGGATGATCGTTCTTTTCTGTTATTGATTCACCACAAAAGACGAATGCTGGGTCGAAACTAAATGAAGTATTGATCAGCATATTCTTTGCATTTATAAAACCTTAGAAAAGTCGCTCCTCATACACGAACGCGTCCGATTTCTTGAAATAAGCGTCAACGTGTGCTTGACATGTTCAGTGAAAGTATAAATAGAGGCCCATGTAGGCATGCATTTTCTCTTAACCAACATATTCATACTTACACTCGCACTTTCTTTCTAAGTTGTAAGGTATTCTGTTGATCTTTTTTGATCTTCAATAATAAAGCTGCCTAGATCATATTCTACTGTGTAGTATGCTTGAATCATTTATTTTTATCTAATATTAAATTACTTCGATTCGTTCATAAGATAATAACCGAGCCGATCATCAAAACAATTGTTTTTCTTTTCCATTCAGTTTGCTTGTAATCTTGTTCGTGAGATTTACTCGTCCTTCCTACTCCTTCATCACAACAACGCATATGATGAAAGTAGTTCTTTGCATGATCCTTTTCTATGCATTCATTACCGAAACCAATAGTCGATTCTAAGATTTTGTTTATGTTAATTTGAAAGTCACTCCTATTTGCAATCGTCGGTATCCGAATCAAGATCGTGGAGAGGTAGAAATAACTCTAGTATTAGAGGCTTATACCTCAATTCAACAATAACAACAACAACAACAACGATGAAAATCAAAATGATAAGTTTTTTGGAAAAGACTCGTGAACGGCTCTTTTTCTAGTTCGTATGCAATGAATATAAAGGATGACGCAAAAGCATATGAATTAGAATAGAATGAATTTAGTCATTTGACCTTAGATGAAATTCAGAAATATTACACAGAAGGTAGACGATTATTATCTCGCTCACTGCAACCGTAGTACATATCACTGAAATCATCCGTTCCGCAAAAATCTGCTGACTATCGTCAATATATATGTAGACGGTCACAGACCAAGCTAGATATGGCTCACATGTTGCTCACTCTACGAGAACAAGGAATTGATGTGGCTGGTATTGCAAAATACGTTCAACTATTAAGAAAAGATGAAATAGTATCAGCTTTCGATCGTTACGGCTCGTTGATCACTTCAATTAGGGTAACAAAACCATTCTTGTTGCTGACAAACAATGCTTCAAGTATTTAATCAGTCGATGATAGCACTATAAAGGATGAAAAAAATGAGGGCCTTCATGGAATAATTAGTGTGGGATACTAAACGATGTGACAATGGATACTTCAAAATGATTCGAAACAAAAGTATATGCGGTATCACCGATGATGCATACTATGTAGTTCTGTATTGAACACAAATCTATGTTGTATAGACTTTTATTCTTCTTCAAGAGTAGTTATTCGGACACATACAGAACTCACCATGAAATAGTCAATGAAAGTATCTCATGTAGCACATGAGCTATTTTGATTCATGTTTTCTTTATTTTTCTTTCTTGTGATACGCATTCATAGATTTTTTTCTTAACTAAAAAGGCGTCGAGAAAAAACACGAAAACAAATGTACTTCTTTGTTGCATTAGGTAGATTTAAACTTAGATTTTTCTATAAGAACATCACACAGTTGATATTCGTGTCTGCACCAATTTCTACTGAAATGAACAATGTTCAGATTGATCTTCTCTTGTAATATGACGCCAGATATTTCTGTAATTGTGATCAAACCTTGTCTCGTTCGCATTTGGTTCTTCTGAGTGTGGTTATTTACGCAATTCTTTGGTAAAACTCCTAGGAAAACCTTGCCCGTTCAATCTCGTTAGATCAGTTGATTGGCAGAATAAACGTTTACAATACTAGTGTCTGTTTTATCCTGTGTAGCACTCGATCGTAAAACTAATGTGAAAGTCAATTATTCAATCGGCATTTAATACTCTTCGTTTTTATACCATTGGGAAGTAAAACTTACATGTTCTTACGTAAGACATATTATTAAATTGTTCATTTAAAAAAAGACGCTTCTCGCCCATGAAGTGCGATAAAGATCGAATGCAGTAGCACACTAGATCTAAGTTTTTAAAAGAAAGTTGCTGTGCCGAAATATATCAGAAGAATTGTTACTGTCCGTATGTCTCAAATTGTTCTGCTTCGTTTCCCCTTTCCAACAGAATATAAATTGTGAAATATATATTCAATCGAAAGTGCGACAAAGACAAGATCGCTTGCCATGTTTCAATTGTTATCATGAATGACAATCATGTATGTTCCATCGAATAATTGTTATTTTCGATTGAATTTAAAACCCCAGTGAACATTTGTCAATGTCGATCTTTGACGTTCGACGATGGTTCTAAAATAATTCATTGACCAATATTCACCTAAATGTGCTTTCGCTTGAGAGCTACTAACCAAGGCGAATTGTTCAACGCATTGACTCCGATTCACATTTTTTTTCATGTTTACCATAGTATATTTTCTGAACATCTTCGCAAGTAAACAGAAGAAAATATTATACAGCTATTGACAGCTCGGTGGTAGCTAATGGTGCCCACACTTCAATACGATTGTACTCTTGATGAAGACAGTTAATTTTTGTAGTTAAAAATAAATTGAAAATGCAAATAGGTGACTACTTTAGAACATAGCAATCATCCTGCATCAGCAAGTTTCCAGTCTCATTCGAAACATTTCGTTTGGATTCCTTCACATCAACACTATCATCTATAGACGCAGCGGACTCTATTCACAATATGTGCATGATTCGAACAATATATTCTATTCGAACTGTGAGTGACAAATGCGAGCCCGTACTCATATACGGATATCCCTACACCACATTCACACCCGCAAGACTTGCCTTAAGTGTTGCATGTCACCATATATTTTGCTACATGATTAAGATAGCAATAGAAAATCAAGTCAGTTTTATTTAATGTCTAGCCAATGCTTTGTTAAAATATGATTCACCACTGCATTCCAGCCTGGAAAGTGTCTCTCCTTTTGACATTCACTATTGAAACACATCGGCTCTGGATATTGTTCTGAATGGTTTGCTTTGATATGTCTTTCTAATTCCACTAATCCTAAGTAACCTTCACCATCGTCTTCGCCACTGTTGACTCTGTTACAATTAGAATTGTACGGACACCGAAGAGGATAATGATGGTATGTCACTAGATGGCATTGAAATTTAGCTCTTGTTGTAAACGATTGAACACAAGCATTGTAACCACATGTCTTAGATTTGCCTTCTGCTTTTGTTCGCAACTGTGTCGATTCTATGAAGATTCCAACGGCTGCCAAATGTTTCTTTAAGATATGTGTCAAAACGCCTTTCCAACTGCTGAACGGCTTTTTTTCTTCCAATTTGCATTCAGGATCAAAACATGTAGGTTGAGAATATAGTGGTGCATGTTCTAATAAGACATGTTTACGTAAATGTAAAACGCCATGATATTTTTTTTTTGACCGCTGACAGTTCAAACCAAATGGACATAGAAGAGCAATGTGATGTTCATATGCCTCATGTCTTTTTAAACTTTCTTCTTCCTCATACGATCGACCACAACCATATTGTGTACATTTAAATGGAATCTCTATATTCCAAGATGGAATGTTCGGCGTTGGTTTCATTTCAATAGGATTAGTGTTTACCTCAGAAGCTATTTGTTGTTGTTCAGTTACGTTCGAAATAATTCCACTAGAATACGTAGAGTAATCAACTAATAAGTGATACTGAGAAAAAAGACTTAAAATTAACTTACTCTAACACATATTCTGTATGTTTCTTAAGAATATGTTCTACTACAGTAAACCAATCTTCCCAGCATTGTATATTTTTACACCCAGCAATAGGACAGATTCGTTTTGGAAACGAGTCTGCGTGCTGAGATATGACATGATTATGTAAGTTAAGCATACCTCCATATCTTTCGTTTGAATCGAAGCATTCTTTAGTGAACGGACATCGAAGCGGAATCGAATGTCTTTGTACTTGATGTTGCTGTAGACTCTGAAGTGTCGGATACGATTGTCTACAATTATTGACATCACATGCCATTCNCGTCCAAGAAAGTTGGAACTTTCAGGGATAACAGACCTTAGATTATGAAGTAAAACATGTGTTGCAGTCAAGTTTCCATAATGTTCGGATCCATGGGCTACTCGAATCGTATTGAATGAAAATGAACCTAGTCATTTTTCTCCTATGGTTTCTTTTACGCTCAATCCGATCGAACTAAAACTTTTCTCACAGGTAGTTGGTTTTGTTTAGAGTGCTTTCAGTTACTTTTCAGCCCTCAAGAAACTTCCTTCTGATCAAGGCAAAATCCAAGGGATCGAAGAATCTTGAAAGGTTGTTCTCTTTGATCTATAATGCGCCAATAGTATGTCATACTTGAGCAGATCAATCATTTTGAAGAATTGCTAGGGTATATCATAGAGAGTATCAATTTCATTAAGAAAATGGATGAAGACATGTTCTCAGTGTCTCATAAAATTAAGTAATTGATTTTTGTTGCTCTCCGATAGATTATGCATAAGATAAAAAGTATAGGAATTAGTAGGTATTACAACTGAAACGAGGATCATGGACGCACTGTAAAGTGAAGAGAGTTTAGAGATTTCCACTGACAGCATTGTTTGATGATGAAAACTACATATCGTACGAAGAAGGATAGGTAAATTTTAACTTATTAAAGGCATGAGAGGAAAAAAAGAAAGAAATCTTGTGATAGATGTGTGAAGATCAAGTGTGAAATGATCAAGCAGATTAACTGGAGTTTTCATAGTGGGCTGATGAGTTGAAGACTTTGATGATGTTTCAAAATATTCGTAATACATCTGTGAAAAACGAAACTAAGAGCTAATAGATCAATCCCAAGCTGACCCGTTCTGAATTTCCTAAATAGTTTAAATCAATCATTGAACTTTTTTCAGATTGATATTGTTATTATGGTTTATTTTATAAGATTAGTATTATAAATCGTCACTTAAAAAAAACCTCTTTTTTCATTCAAGAGTTTGAACATATGAATCATTTGTCAATTCTGTCAGCAGAAGAATAGTAAATGACGAAAAATATATTACTTAAGAATTTTTATTTCGTAACTGGCTATTAAGTTATCTTGTTGCAAGACAAGATTAACATATACCACTTAATACTAATATGATTGTTGTTTTACGTTATGCTCGTTTTGCGTACTATAACAGTAAGACACTTTATCAAAGCATGAATAAATGAACTGGACAGAACGACAAAATATACGCATAATATTCACGTATACTCAAAAGGACAAAAAAACCTTTGCTCAAGCAACACAATGAACTTTCTTCGTTCTTCTCTTTTTGCACTACAATGAGATATTATATGTTGTATTGTTCATAATGCATTGAGTAAGAGCGCATTAGAAGAACAAGTGATAAAAAATTCAACAAAAGGTACAAAAAATGTTGTTTTATTTTGAACATATAAACTGACCGTTATACGAACTCTTCGAAAAGATAAATTTGTATTCTCATCGTTGAATAATACAGAAAAGATTACATGAATAAGTCGCAGTATATAAAGGGTAATTCAAAAAGAAAACACTATTCATAAAAAATGGCTGGCCAAGATGCTTCTCGCTATCAACCTGGTCGTGGTTTGCCACCGTATTTACTATCACGAAACTATGCAGATTCAAGCACAGACAGGGATGGAGCTTCGAGAATATTTGCAGCGTCAAGTTGTTCTATGACATCCGATAAAGACAGCGACTGTTCGTCTGTCTCACACATGCCTCGTACTTTCTCTTATATGAGTACATCCTCAAGCTTCACGTGGTCTGATACAACTTCGATTTCTACGGCTCCGAGCACGTTTCAGTATGAGACAAGCAGTATGAGTCATTCTATTGATGATGAAATACGAACACTTCGAAGTGAAGCCTTTTCAACGGGGATAGAGAGTCTATCTAGTAACAGTGGTGTTGATCCTATTTATGAAGCTAGTAGTGGCTCAATGCAGAAGACGACTGTAACGATGGTAGATTTATTTCGTGTTTTCAACTCTCTTTATTTCGCTATTTCCTTCTCTTTTATACCTGCGTTCCACTTCAACGCGTTTCTATCAAGAGACGAGGAAAAACATACAGAGAGAGACATACAGAGAAAAGCATACAGAGAGACATACAGAGAGAGAGACATACAGAGAGAGGCATACAGAGAAAAGCATACANGACGCCCACACCCATACCCATAGTCACACCGACACCGCACCCAAACCCACACCACACCCCCGCCGACACCCCCACCCACACCCACACCCACACCCACACCCACACCCACACCCACACCCACACCCACACCCACACCCACACCCACACCCACACCCACACCCACACCCACACCCACACCCTCCTTGTATTTTTCGTTTTATGACTAAAATATTGAAATTCTTGTTTATTTGTTACAAGGCATCTGTTTTCAAGAAATCTTATATGTAAACAGAATCTTCAATAAGGTGTGGGTGTGGGCGTTTTCATCTTTCCATCATCAAGAACGGTGCTACACCCACACTCAAATTTTCAAAAAGTGATCAAGTTTAATCCTCTCTTGTTAAGACAACAACACTCGATGTTCGATTGGAGAGAAACGTCAAATGTTAATTGAACATGACCATATTGATACGCGACAATTAAAATTAAGGAATAGGGTTCGAGTTCGAAGGAAATTTATCCCTTTCCATTTCAAAGTATCATTAAAATCTCGTCTTTTTTGTAACGATTTATTATCAATAGAAAATTTTATATTGAAAACAAGTCTATTATCTTTGTTATTTCATCATCACAACTTCAAGCGATGTCTTTTTGCTGAAAGCTGTTCTCGCTGGATGAAATCTTTTTTTCTTTCCCTTGTGAAACGTGACCCAAACTAGGCATACTGAGTGAGCAAAATAAAAGTGAAAAATTGCTGATAAGAACGAAAAAAGGAATGAGATGCATTTGTTGTATTATTATCATCACTGCACTGCAATTCTTTGTTTCTCACTTCTGACTATCATACTTTGATGATATCTATTGGCACAGTCCAGTCCGAAGAAGACTTGTCGGCCATTTTAACATTGCTACAGGACAATCTTCGAAGTAATCTTTCTCTTGACATGCAGAGTTCAGACGGTTTTCTATCCATCAAGCTTGAGCTCGATTTTCTTCGAAGAATCAATCAATTGGCACCCAGCATTATTGCCAAAGATTCAACTTCTAAACTAGTCGGCTATACCTTGGTGGTGTTACCTGAAGTTGCCCTAGAATTGCCAGAATATGCTGAACTTGTTTCATTAATCAATATACTTGAATACAAAGGCAAACCTCTGCGAAACTATGCTTATCTCATAATGGGTCAAGTATGTATCGCCAATGGCTTTCGAGGACAACAGATCTTTGATCAAATGTTTCATAAGCTTCGCGAGAAGTACGCCGATCGCTATCAACTGATCATTACAAACATTTCAGATAAGAACATTCGTTCGTTTCGTGCTCATGCTCGAATAGGTTTTGAAACGATACACTCGCATAAATCTTCAGATGTGAATGAAACGTGGCACGTCGTACTCTGGGATTGGTACAAGTGAACTTCTTCATTTAATCGTGTCATGTCAAAAAAACAGACTAACTATAATCAAATCAGTCAGTATTATTAATTTTAGAAAAAAATAATGTCACGTATTGTCGTTAATACGTAAATGCCGGAAAATGTATTGTATTATCAATTGCGTAATACAATAGAGGTCAAGGTCAATAATGATGTTTTATTGACTTGAAGAACAGAGACAAAAGAAGTTAGATGAAACGAAACGAACAAGAGTAACTGACTACTAAGAAGAGAAAGACGAACATATATATCTGTCTATATATATGCATAGAAATGATGACTCATGTTAATGGAATGAAGAATAGAATAAAGAAACGAAAGAAATATAACAATAGAAATATTGTTATATACGAAATTAGAATGATCACAACACAAAGGAAAAGAACACATAAATATATGTATAGAATTATACATATATGAAAATCATGACTCATCAGTAGACAAACACCAACAGATAAGAAATGAAATAAATGTAACAATAATAACAATTAGTGTCAATACACTACAAATAAATTAAGTTTTTCACTACATTTTTCTTTTTCTCTTCTTCACTTCAATGAATAAGTGAGAATGGGAGAAGCATTTGATTTTGGTGAGGATGTGGGTGGATGTGGGTGTGGGTGTGGGTGTGAGTGTGAGTGTGGATAGGTATTCATCTTTTTTAAACAACCACATCCACACCCATATATCTGAGTGTATGGGCACGCGTAATTTCGCCGAAGAGAATAAAAAATAGATGCCATGGCCTGTTCCCTATGAGAAAAAAAGACATCAGTCTTTCTCCATTCATGAAAAACAATACTCGTTTTCGCCTTTGTTCTCAGGGTGGGTGTGTGGGTTTGCGTGCGAATGAAGAGATAACCAGAACTCAACACCCACACCCTGCATAAATTACCTATTGAGCATAGATATAATTATTCATACACTTAAGCTATCGCTTCATCTGCAAAAATACTAATCCTCGTGAGTTGATTGGTTTTGGCAGGGTGTTTAGATTCAGATGTAAGCACGAGTATTCATCTTTTTATTCAGTTACACCGATCTAGGTATTCTCGTGTACCCAAATCCTATCTATTAATAATAATAACATAGAATCCATCACTTCGTACATTCTGTCGAGAAATTGCTATTATCAGAATACATCCAATGGCGATTAAAACATTTGCTAAACTTGATAAGAGATATTTTTTCTCACCTTGATTTGTGGTAACCTTAAAAGTTTTCATAAAATTATCCTTCAAACTTTTCATAGGATTATCTTTCTCATTCGTATTCTTTGCTGTAGAATAATCCGACAAAAAATCCATGTCAGTTTCGTCATTCATGTATTGTTATTGTTGCTGTTGTTCCATTTTGTGGTTCTTAGCTACTGTCAGTGCTATCTTGCTTGTATTCACTCTATTGAATATTTCATGTTGTTCTGTCGGATAGACACTTGCTAAGTAAGAAGGTTTCAGTCTGGTTTGCTCAACTTCTTTACTTGATATTTGAAAATACTAGATAGTAAAAAGTTTTTCATACAGAAAACAAAAGAAAATGCTTTTAAAAAGAAAGCAGGACTTTAGTCTTAAGGAATGAGATAAGGATATATGAACATATATCAATGAATCAGACGAGCATACAGTCAAAAAGTATATTCCCTGCCTTCATTTCTGTCTCAGTGTATCATAAAAACTATTGCATCTACGGTTGCCTCCTCTTCATCAGGAACATGATTTCAGTATTAGCCGCACATACATGCTTTCTTGTGTTCATGCATGTTTTATCGAGTGCATTCTCAAGTCATAAGCCATGTCAAGTGCTCCTGAAACGGCATTTCAGGTTGTTCGCGAGGATCCTCGATGGCAACAGACAAAGCAGAAAGAGTTTACAGCACGATATAAAGAATACTCAACATGATAATTTCACCAATCAGCGTGCTTTCAAAGCGTTTAATGAAAGTCTCCATTTTATTTTATAAACTTTCAGCATTCATGGGAAAGCTACATAAATAAATTGTTAAATTACCAAAATAATTTTAGATCTGATAGCTTTTTTAGTCAATACTCCATAAAAGCAATATGAAAAATTGTGTAGCTCGAAAGTAATCCAGAAAGAAAATAAACTTCAACTAAACAATTTCATTATTATTGCAGAATTTTTAGACGAATATAACGAGAACTAAATCAATAAAATAATTATTTTATACAATTGTTCTCGTAAGATAAACTCATTTTTCTAATTTTAATTATTTTTATAAAACAAACGAGGATTAGCAAAGCGACTAAATGAAGTTTATTTTCTTATTAGATTTTCATGGTAAAATGCGCAATCATATTCTCATGATGAATAAATGATAAAGGAGCAGATTAAACTAAACTAATCTGTAAAGTTTTTCTTAGAAGACGACGAGAAATACTCACAACAACTAAAGAAATAGCTAAAAGACAATTAAGCTAAACTACTTGCTTTTTTTGTTTTCTGTATAATTCCCATAAAATGTGTTATTGCTTGCAGTACAATAAAATAATGAGGAAGAAAAATTAAATTGAACCAATCTATTCGGGTGTCCCATAGGACAACTACTTTTCTTAAAATAAACAAATCAAGGAAACGAGAGTAATGTCGTTTTTTTTTGTAACTTCATGTCTCCAATAAAAGTGATGAGATGTATCAAGAGAACTAAACAGAGAAGAAGCAAACGAAATTAAATCGATTTATTCAAATTTTTTCAGAAAGCAAAAGACAACATTCTCAAAACTAAAGGAAGAAAACAAAGAAAAAGATGTGTTTTTTTCATTCTGGTAATTGGGACGAATCCCTCTCAATCATAGAATTAAGTGAAAGACAAAAAAAAACAGGAAATTAAATTAGTTCATTAAGTGTGCTCGATTAAATATGCGAGAATTATCTCGATTAGGGGTGGCACTTTAACTTTAACTACTTTATTGTTAAAAGTTTAAATTTAGAGTGCCATCCCTAATCTCGATAACTAAATGAAAAAAAGAACTGTGAAGGTGTGCGAGTGTGGATGTGGGTGTGGACGAACGCAATATTCACTAACACCCTATCACCACTCTATATCATGCAGTATATGTATAGATCTCATTCTCAATCACGAAAATCATTCATGTTTGAAACAAATAAACACATCAATCTTAAGTCTCCAACATGATTTCCAGCATCAATAGTTTTTTTTCATATATTTCCACAAATCTTTCAATGAAAAAACAGGAAAATATTCGTTACTGTTTTCGTGTCTAAATTCATCATCTTTATATAGAAAATAATGCGAAAAGAATCCAGTCTTATTGTTTTATTAGCTTCTTGTATTTTTCTGGATTCATATTTATTATAGATAAACTAACCAAAACTCATTTCTCTATACATATTCTAATTAGATTATGTCTATTTCTTACACAAAGTACAACATCAACTTGCTTCGGAAACTCTATCTTCAATAATACAATAAGATTTAACGGATATTTCTTTCATCATGAAATAAAATGGAACTATGAATAAAGCAATATTGAAAAACTAACAGCCAAGATGTTTAGGGTGTTTGCTATGAATTGCTATCACCAACGCAAATACCAATGCGACAACAATAATTACGACGAAAGCATTACACATAAAGAACAAGCAACCACATAATCGAAAATATAAGGCTAATGATGAAAACGTGGTGGACAACGATGAAATGAAGCATCTATAATAATGTATATATATATATATGCGTGGAAACCAACTAAAACAATAACAACAACACGATGAAACACAAGACAGATACGGAAAAAAATTCTTCCTAATGATACGATGGTGAATATGAATGAATCACTTCTTAGACATGTTGATTCTGTGCTTGACAATAACTATAATTTCTTTCCACTCCAGATATCAGACATTGCCAGGTAAATATAAAACTCCAAGAAAAATAACAGTGTTAAAGTACTATATATTGAATTAAAATTTTATTATGTTAGATCTATTATATTAATATCTAGTGTCACTTGATAACATTTTCATCAACATTGAAATACCTGATATCATGGTAGCTATATATATATACACACACACTCTTTTTCATTATTTAGCAGCTAAGAGCATATGCAAATGCAAAAGCAATAAAAAAAGGAAAAAATAGAGGTTGGTAGTAAAAATCAAGTGTCGGATTCTTCCAAAACTTATCAATGAGTCGCTGAATGTGCAAACATATATATTTAGATATATAAAGCAAAGCACGTCATTTACGCTATATAATTTGAATCGTCCTCTGCGTACTTACAAAGTGTTCGCCAAGATTTTTCGTTGAATAATCAGACTATAGTAAGTAAATTATCAAGATGATTTTCAGCAGAATACAGAGTATTTGGATAGTTAGCATATTCTTTGTCAGTATAAACCTAATTTTTGAAACCGATATAGAATAAAAGCTGATGATCAACATTGCTTTACTAAATGGACTAGTCTATGCGTATTAGTAGATAGTAATTCGATTGGTTGACCTTGCCACATACCTGTTTTCATATTTGTAACATGTATTCAGATTAGATATGCTGAGATATTGCCAATATTTCAAATGAGTAGTTCCCTTCATTTTTTCTTCGGCGTATTATCCATGATCACGTCTGACTGGTTAATCGTATAAATCAAACAATCACCATAATTTACAAAGTAATTTAATGCCAAAGAAATGAAAAGCACGGTAGTGTAGAACTTAAAATTTGAATTCAATTGAAAGTATTGTTTCAATGGAAGACAGTTCAAACGTGAACTTGGAGTGGAAGATTACGGTTACCGATAACAAGTCGAGTCATTGGTAAACGAGCCTTGATAGCTCACTAATTGTCAGTCGTTCCGCTAGTTAATATTAATTTATTTCTCTTAGTAAAATAATAGCGGTTAGTCACCATGAATCATCAACTAATTTAGAAAGGAGAAAAAGCCTGCACAAGTTATCTGTTACTTAATAACGTAATAGTAACTTCCATTGTCATCGTTAACCTTCACTATATTCTCCCTTGTTTACTTTCAACGTTTGAAAACTTGAACGTTGAATTCAGTTTTCAATCCATACATATATGCAGTTCGATCGCCTAGAAAATTTGTTTTTCTATATTTTATAAGAGTAATGGGTTCTCTTGTGATTCGTGGAACTTCGTTCACATTAACTCAACGTCCAACTCAATCCCTTTCGCAGCAATCTCACTCGAATAGTGGGCCACTTCAAAAATTCTTCAACAGTATTGGTACCTGAAAAAGACAGCAGTGTCACATATCCTGCAATTTGGAGAAGTGCTCACATCTCTGCTGGGAGATGCTGCATTTTCAGCGGGAGATGCTGCATTTTCAGCGGGAGATGCTGCATTTTCAGCGGGAGATGCTGCATTTTCAGCGGGAGATGCAGTACCCAATGTGAGGGATGCACATCTCTCAATGAGATGATACATCTCCAACAGCAAATCATCGCATCTCCCGAGTGTGGGTGCCGCGTCTGCTGCGGGAGATGCCGCATCTCCTGTGGGAGAAGTGAGCACTTCTCCAAAATCTTGGATATGTGACACCACTCTTGAATCTAGGGACTAATCGAATCCTATTGGATGAAAATGGACCCAACCATTCTTCTCCTATGTTTTTTCTTACGCTTAAGACGATCGAACTAAAACTTTTCTCACAGGTAGTTGATTTTGTTTAGGGTGCTTTCAGTTATTTTTCAGCCCTCAAGAAAGTTTCTTGAAGCCAAGGCAAAATCCAAAGTTTCGAAGAATCTTGAAAGGTTTTTCTCTCTGATCTATAATACGCCAGTAGTATGTCATACTTGAGCAGAGCAATACTTTTGGAGAAATGGTAAGGTACATCATAGAGAGTATCAATTTTATTAAGAAAATGGGTCAAGAAATGTTCTCGGTGTCTCATAAAATTAAGTAATTGATTTTTGTTTCTCTCCTATAGATTATGCATAAGATAAAAAATATAGAAATTAGTAGGTATTACAACTGAAACGAGAATTATGGACGCACTTTAAGATGAAGAGAGTTTTGAGATTTCTACTGACAGCATTGTTTGATGATGAAAACTGCATATCATACGAAGAAGGATAGGTAAATTTTCACTTATTAAAGGCATGAGAGAAAAAAAAGAAAGAAATCTTGTGATAGATGTGTGAAGATCAAGTATGAAAGGATCAAGCAAATTACTGGAGTTTTCATAGTGAGCTGATGAGTTGAAGACCTTGATGATGTTTCAAAATATTCATAATACATCTGTGAAAAACGAAACTAAGAGCTATAATAGATCAATCCCAAGCTGACCGGTTCTGAATTTCCTAAATAGTTTAAAATAATCATTGAAATTTTTTTAGATTGGTATTGCTATTGTGGTTTATTTTACAAGATTAGTATTATAAATCGTCACTTAAAAAGAACTTTTTTTTTCATTCAAAAGTTTGAACATATGAATCATATATCAATTCTGTCAGCAGAAGAATAGTAATTGACGAAAAATATATTACTTAACTATTTTTATTTCGTAACTGACTATTAAGTTATCTTGTTGTGAGACAAGATTAACATACGCCTCTTAATACTAATATGATTGTTGTTTTATGTTATGCTCGTTTTGCGTACACTAACAGTAAGACACTTTATCGAAGCATGAATAAATGAACTAGACAGAACAACAAAATATACGCATAATATTCATGTATACTCAAAAGGACAAAAAAAAGACCTTTGCTCAAGCTACACAATGAGCTTTCTTCTTTCTTCTCTTTTTGCACTAGAATGAGATATTATATGTTGTATTGTTCACAATGAATTGAGTAAGAGCGCATTAGGAGAACAAGAGATAAAAAATTCAACAGAAGGTACACAAAATGTTGTATTATTTTGAATATATAAGCTGATCGTTATACGAACTCTTCGAAAAGATAAATTTGTATTCTTATTGTTGAATAATACAGAAGAGATTACGTGAATAAGTCGCAGTATATAAAGAGTAATTCAAAAAGAAAATACTATTCATAAAAAATGGCTGGCCAAGATGCTTCTCGCTATCAACCTGGTCGTGGTTTGCCACCGTTTTTACTATCATGAAACTATGCAGATTCAAGCATAGATAGCGATGGAGCATCGAGAATATTTGCAGCATCAAGTTGTTCTATGACATCCGACAAAGACAGCGACTGTTCGTCTGTCTCACACATTCCTCGTACTTTCTCTTATATGAGTACGTCATCAAGCTTCACCTGGTCTGATACAACTTCGATTTCTACGGCGCCGAGCACGTTTGAGTATGAAACAAGTAATGTGAGTCGTTTAGCTGATGATGAGACAAGAACACTTCGAAACGAAGCTCTTTCGGTGGACAAAGAGAGTCTATCTAATACCCGTTTCAAAATAAAAAAAGGGTGGCCATTTTTTGAATAAATTTTGATAGATCGATGGTGGAGAAGTGAAATTTTTAGAGTAGATAGAGCAAGTCAAGGGCTACAAAACGACATCCTTCCGAGATTTTTTGTATGATGTTTTCGAAGCTTGGGTATATCGACTTTCTTGCGAACATTCAAGTAGGGACTTATAATGCTTTCGAATCATATTTTTTTTATGGGTTAGATTCATCTACTGAAGGTCTACAAGAATCACACTAACCCGAATTTTTGATATCCATCTTTAAAGAAACGCGATCGATCCCAAGTAGACCTATTTTTGCAGAAAATTGATGATATGACTTGCACAATTTCACTTCGCAGTAAGCTTTCGGACAGGTTTTCGACTACGGCGAGTCGAATGGCAGTGTTTTCGATCAAAGTTGATCGATCCATAACCNATCTGTGAAAAACGAAACTAAGAGCTAATAGATCAATCCCAAGCTGACCCGTTCTGAATTTCCTAAATAGTTTAAATCGGTCGTTGAACTTTTTTCAGATTGATATTGTTATTATGGTTTATTTTATAAGATTAGTATTATAAATCGTCACTTAAAAAAAACCTCTTTTTTCATTCAAAAGTTTGAACATATGAATCATTTGTCAATTCTGCCAGCAGAAGAATAGTAAATGACGAAAAATATATTACTTAACAATTTTTATTTCGTAACTGGCTATTAAGTTATCTTGTTGCAAGACAAGATTAACATATACCATTTAATACTAATATGATTGTTGTTTTACGTTATGCTCGTTTTGCGTACTATAACAGTAAGACGCTTTATCGAAGCATGAATAAATGAACTGGACAGAACGACAAAATATACGCATAATATTCACGTATACTCACAAGGACAAACAAAAAAAAACCTTTGCTCAAGCAACACAATGAACTTTCTTCTTTCTTCTCTTTTTGCACTACAATGAGATATTATATGTTGTATTGTTCATAATGCATCGAGTAAGAGCGCATTAGAAGAACAAGAGATAAAAAATTCAACAAAAGGTACAAAAAATGTTGTTTTATTTTGAACATATAAACTGACCGTTATACGAACTCTTCGAAAAGATAAATTTGTATTCTCATCGTTGAATAATACAGAAAACATTACATGAATAAGTCGCAGTATATAAAGGGTAATTCAAAAAGAAAATACTATTCATAAAAAATGGCTGGCCAAGATGCTCAACCTGGTCGTGGTTTGCCACCGTATTTACTATCACGAAACTATGCAGATTCAAGCACAGACAGCGATGGAGCATCGAGAATATTTGCAGCGTCAAGTTGTTCTATGACATCCGACAAAGACAGCGACTGTTCGTCTGTCTCACACATGCCTCGTACTTTCTCTTATATGAGTACGTCCTCAAGCTTCACGTGGTCTGATACAACTTCGATTTCTACGGCTCCGAGCACGTTTCAGTATGAGACAAGCAGTATGAGTCATTCTATTGATGATGAAACACGAACACTTCGAAGTGAAGCCTTTTCAACGGGGATAGAGAGTCTATCTAGTAACAGTGGTGTTGGTCCTATTTATGAAGCTAGTAGTGGCTCAATGCAGAAGACGACACCAAGTAATTTTTCTCGAAGTGATCTATACACTGGTCCAGTTTGTCTAACCAACACTAATAATTTTAATGCGAACATCAGTTCTGCCTGGGATTTCAATGCACCTGCTTCCAGTCGCCCGGAAGATATGTTTACACCATATGTGCCAATCTTTTCTAACATTGACAATGAACGACATCATGAAAGGAACGAATCATCTGGTTTGTATTAACTATAACGTTGAGTTAACATAGAATTGAGCTATTTTTAGATGATATGACGATTGATGAGGTGGAAACACAGCCCAACATCACGGTCAACGTGAAAATTCCAGAAAATATCAGTTATGATGAATGTTGCCTTTTCAGTGATAAGACAGTACATGAGTGTGGACCAACTGCTCACCGTGAGTTTTATAGATTAATGAATTCAGAGGTATATCTTTTCTGCTATCAAATAGTTCACTATGGCTGGTCGTGAACATGTGTTACTTTTGCTAACCTCTCCGAGGTTGATATTCGATCGTACTTAAAACAGAACGGAATCATTTCCAAAAAGGAAGATGATAATATTGTTATGAATGAAAAAAACTTAATCGCCAATCGATTGCTTCGGAAAAACATCCTTGTCNAATGTTGTTGTTTTTTGCTTCATGGTTGTAACAAATTGAAATGAAATTATATAATGAATTAATATGAAAGTTTGGAATTTTCCTTAGTTTTAAAGAAAACAGGGCAGGGCAGAGCAGGGCAGGTTAAAGGTTCTGAAATAAACTTACAGGGCAGGGCAGGGCAGGGTCAGGGCAGGGTCAGGTTGTCAAAATCAGAGCAGGGCAGGTTACAGGTTGTCAAAATAGCGTAACCTGCAGCCCTCTAGTCGTGGTTTGCCACCGTATTTACTATCACGAAACTATGCAGATTCAAGCGCAGATAGCGATGGAGTATCGAGAATATTTGCAGCGTCAAGTTGTTCTATGACATCCGACAAAGACAGCGACTGTTCGTCTGTCTCACACATTCCTCGTACTTTCTCTTATATGAGTACGTCCTCAAGCTTCATCTGGTTTGATACAACTTCGATTTCTACGGCACCGAGCACGTTTGAGTATGAAACAAGTAATGTGAGTCGTTTAGCTGATGATGAGACACGAACACTTCGAAACGAAGCTCTTTCGGTGGACAAAGAGAGTCTATCTAGTTATTATGGTACTCGTCCTGACAACAAAGCTAGCAGTGCGTCAACTGAAAAGACAGTATCACACAACTCTTTCATGGATGATGTATACACCAGTCCGTTTTGTCTCACTAAGAGCAATGATTATAATACGAACATCACTTCTGAGTGGGATTACAATTCAACCCCTTACAGTCGTCCGGAAGATATGTTCATACAATATGTGTCAATTCTTTTTAACATTGACAATGAACGACATCATGAAAAGAACGGATCACCTGGTTTGTATTAATTATAACTTTGAGTTGACATAGAATTGAGCTATTTTTAGATGATATGACGATTGATGGGGTGGAAACACAGCCCAACATCACGGTCAACGTGAAAATTCCAGAAAATATCAGCTATGATGAATGTTGCCTTTTCGGTGATAAGACAGTACATGAGTGTGGACCAACTGCCCACCGTGAGTTTTATAGATTAATGAATTCAGAGGTATATCTTTTTTGCTATCAAATAGTTCACTATGGCTGGTCGCGAAAATGTGTTACTTTTGCTAACCTCTCTGAGGTTGATATTCGATCGTACTTAAAACAGAACGGAATCATTTCCAAAAAGGAAGATGATAATATTGTTATGAATGAAAAAAACTTAATCGCCAATCGATTGCTTCAGAAAAGCATTCCTGTTGACGATAATATGAAAATTTGTCCCAGGCACCGAGGTTCTTTCGGCATCGATTGGTTTAATAGAAACACGACGTGTCACCATCCAGAGCACGACTCAAGCTACAGTTCATCAATAAAAGACTGTCGAAGAGCAAAGCTCATCACTTGCCTCAAGATTGAAGGTTTTCCAATAGGGGGTAGGTAAATTTGTTCTCATTCAGTACTAACCTAAATAAGTTAACAAGTTTCGTTTTAAGATTATGTTCAAAACACCGAAAGCTGGCATCGTTGGTCGACAATATTGCGTCGATGATGAATGATGCCGTTTCTATTAGTGTAACTTCTCAACATACAGCTGGATCTGCATTCGTGATCGATGATTCACGAGAAACAATGAATCGCATTCTAACAGAAGTGAATTTAAGTTCAGTTCGATCTCAAACAACTAAATCAATCAAAAACCAATAAAAAAGTGGCCTTCGTCGTTTAGTGTCCAAATTTAAACGAGGATCAAGCGCTCTTCAAAGTATATTATGAATCGAATAAAAATTATATTCAGTATTGAGGTAATTAAATTAATTTAGAGAAACTAGCTGAGACACTCATGCCTGGCCAAGGCCAAGAACTAATTCAAATAGCTCAGCTTCAATCACAAGCTAGAGAAGAACAACAATTTNCCATATCATTTTCTAATCGGGAGATATGAGCAGCGAAAATTGGTCAAAAAAATAATTTTTCCTCGAATTGTGGAATCCATAAAATACCAACCACTCATTTGTTTGAACGACTATTTCGCTGGAATCCTGACAATGCTACGATGCATGTCTAATAGAAAATATGCAGTGAATGATTAGAAAAAAAAATTGATTTTGATATGTCTAAATAATGCATGACCGTACACATATAGTATAAAATATGAATAGGAACCTACAGAGTATTAATACATTGTCTCAAATGTTTTTTATATAGATTTTAGAATAATATTTGGTCATCATTTTAATTCTGTACAGCTTAAGTTCTCTTCCCCACACGACATATAAGCCATTCCACGTAAGCCACAGTCGATTCTCCATTACAGCGATCAATCGATATTCTCCGATTTGGCTCATTTTTACCAATGTGATAGAGGCAAGTGTTTGATGACTTTTGGTGAAAGCCGCTTCGAAAAATATTGAATCGTTCGTTTTTTATCGCAGTTTTACTGAAAGCACTGTAAATCGTTATAAAACGCACTTTCACGAGGGACGATTTTGGACACTCCAGAAATCAACAAAACATCAATCGTTTGAGTTGAAGTTTTTTGTACAATAATACCTAACTAAGTTCTACATGTACCATAAATTTCAGCTCAAACAAATGAGTGGTTGGTATTTTATGGATTCCACAATTCGAGGAAAAATTATTTTTTTGACCAATTTTCGCTGCTCATATCTCCCGATTAGAAAATGATATGGACCTGAAACTTTGAACACAAGCATATCTTGATGCTACCTAGCTACCATATAAATTTCAGCTCTCGAGAGCAAAGTATTCCTGCAGAGCAACTTAAAAAAAAATCAATTTTTTGCCAAAGGTGGATTTTTGACCTTGATTTTCTCCCAAAACCAACACCAACTTTTTTACTCACCTATACAGCAGAAACGACCCTACTTTGGTCTACAACCTGGCATAAAAATCAGCTTGGGACGCACACAAGCCGTGGTGAAATTAATCAATCTTTTTTGCAAAAAATGAATTTTTACGAATTTCATGTTTGGCACCCTAATTTTTCCGAATATCTCGTGAATGGCTCGCTCAAGAAAGTTGAAACTTTCAGGGATAACAGATCTCAGATTATGAAGTAAAACATGTGTTGCAGTCAAGTTTCCATAATGCTTGGATCCATGGGCTACTCGAATCGTATTGGATAAGAATGAACCTAGTCATCTTTCTCCTATGGTTTCTTTTACACTCAATCCGATCGAACTAAAACTTTTCTCACAGGTAGTTGATTTTGTTTAGAGTGCTTTCAGTTATTTTTCAGCCCTCAAGAAACTTCCTTCTGACCAAGGCAAAATCCAAGGGTTCGAAGAATCTTGAAAGGTTTTTCTCTCTGATCTATAATGCGCCAATAGTATGTCACACTTGAGCAGACCAATACTTTTGAAGAATTGGTAGGGTACATCATAGAGAGTATCAATTTTATTAAGAAAATGGATGAAGACATGTTCTCGGTGTCTCATAAAATTAAGTAATTGATTTTTGTTGCTCTCCGATAGATTATGCATAAGATAAAAAGTATAGGAATTAGTAGGTATTACAACTGAAACGAGGATCATGGACGCACTGTAAGGTGAAGAGAGTTTAGAGATTTCCACTGACAGCATTGTTTGATGATGAAAACTGCATATTGTACGAAGAAGGATAGGTAAATTTTAACTTATTAAAGGCAAGAGAGAAAAAAAAGAAAGAAATCTTGTGATAGATGTGTGAAGATCAAGTGTGAAAGGATCAAGCAGATTAACTGGAGTTTTCATAGTGGGCTGATAAGTTGAAGACTTCGATGATGTTTTAAAATATTCGTAATACATCTGTGAAAAACGAAACTAAGAGCTATAATAGATCAATCCCAAGCTGACCCGTTCTGAATTTCCTAAATAGTTTAAATCAATCATTGAACTTTTTTTTGATTGGTATTGTTATTATGGTTTATTTTATAAGATTAGTATTATAAATCGTCACTTAAAAAAAAACTTTTTTTTCATTCAAAAATTTGAACATATGAATCATAGATCAATTCTGTCAGCAGAAGAATAGTAAATGATGAAAAATATATTACTTAACTATTTTTATTTCGTAACTGACTATTAAGTTATCTTGTTGCAAGACAAAATTAACATATACCACTTAATACTAATATGATTGTTGTTTTACGTTATGCTAGTTTTGCATACTATAACAGTAAGACGCATTATCGAAGCATGAATAAATGAACTGGACAGAACGACAAAATATACGCATAATATTCACGTATACTCAAAAGGACAAAAAAAAGACCTTTGCTCAAGCAACACAATGAACTTTCTTCTTTCTTCTATTTTTGCACTACAATGAGATATTATATGTTGTATTGTTCATAATGCATTGAGTAAGAGCGCATTAGGAGAACAAAAGATAAAAAAATTCAACAAAAGGTACAAAAAATGTTGTTTTATTTTGAACATATAAACTGACCGTTATACGAACTCTTCGGAAAGATAAATTTGTATTCTTATTGTTGAATAATACAGAAAAGATTACGTGAATAAGTCGCAGTATATAAAGGGTAATTCCAAAAGAAAATACTATTAATAAAAAATGGCTGGTCAAGATGCTTCTCGCTATCAACCTGGTCGTGGTTTGCCACCGTATTTACTATCACGAAACTATGCAGATTCAAGCACAGACAGCGATTGAGCATCGAGAATATTTGCAGCCTCAAGTTGTTCTATGACATCCGACAAAGACAGCGACTGTTCGTCTGTCTCACACATGCCTCGTACTTTCTCTTATATGAGTACGTTCTCAAGCTTCACGTGGTCTGATACAACTTCGATTTCTACGGCTCCGAGCACGTTTCAGTATGAGACAAGCAGTATGAGTCATTCCATTGATGATGAAACACGAACACTTCGAAGTGAAACCTTTTCAACGGGGATAGAGAGTCTATCTAGTTACAGTGGTGCTGGTCCTATTTATGAAGCTAGTAGTGGTTCAATGCAGAAGACGACACCAAGCAATTTTTCTGGAAGTGATCTATACACCGGTCCAGTTTGTCTAACCAACACTAATGATTTTAATGCGAATATCAGTTCTGTCTGGGATTGCGATACACCTGCTTTCAGTCGCCCGGAAGATATGTTTACACCATATGTGCCAATCTTTTCTAACATTGACAATGAACGACATCATGAAAGGAACGAATCATCTGGTTTGTATTAACTATAACCTTGAGTTAATATACAGTCGGGCTATCTTTAGATGATATGTCGATCGATGAGGTGGAAACACAACGCAACATCACGATCAACGTGGCAATTCCAGAGAATATTAGCTATAATGAATGCTGCCTTTTCGGCGATAAGACAGTACAGAAGTGTGGATCAACTGTACACCGTGAGTTTTACATATTAATGAATTCAGAGATACATGTTTGCTTCTATCAAATAGATCATCATGGACGGTCGCGAGAATGTGTTACTTTTGCTCACCTCTCTGGGCTTGATATTCGATCGTACTTAAAACAGAACGAAATCATTTCTGAAAAGAAAGACGACAATATTGTTATGAATGAAAAAAACTTAATCGCCAACCGATTGCTTCGGAAAAACATCCTTGTCGATCATAGTATGAAAATTTGTCCCAAGCATCGAGGTTCTTNAGGTATCAATTGGTTTAATAAAGGCACGACGTGTAACCATCCGGAGCACGAGTCAAGCTACAATTCATCAATGGAAGACTGTTGATAAGCGAAGCTCACCACTTGCCTCAAGATTTAAGGTTTTCCAATAGGGGGCAGGTAAATTTGTTCTCATTCAGCGCTAACCTAAATGAGTTATCAAGTTGCAATTTAAGATTGTGTTCAAAACACCGAAATCTGGTATTATTGGTCGACAATATCGCATCGATGATGAATGATGCCGTTTCTATTAGGGTAGCGTCGCAACACACAGCTGGATCTGCGTTCGTGATCGATGATCCACGAGAAACAATGAATCGCATTCTAGCGGAAGTGAATTTAAGTCCAATTTGATCTCAAACAACTAAATCAATTATAAACCAGTCAAAAAGTGGCCTTCGTCGTTTAGTGTCCAAATTCACACGAGGGTCAAGAGCTCTTCAAGGTAAATTATGAATCAAAGGAAAGTTAAGCTCAATATTTAGGTAATTAAATTAATTTAGAGAAACTGACTGAGACACTTGTGCCTGGCCAAGGTCAAGAACTAATTCAAATAGCTCAGCTTCAATCACACGCTAGAGAGGAACAACAATTGCAACTAGCAATGAGTAATGAAATGGTTCAAAGTCTCAAACAGATCTATGACATCTATGTCAACCAGAAGATGCCTTTTATCGAGCAAATTCGACTTCTTTCATTATTATCTCGTTCATGGAAATATGAAAAAGTAATGAATATATTTGGACGTACCCGACATGCTGTCACAGCAGCTCATCAAATGTCTGACGATCAAGAGTACTTGTTAAATAAGGACCAAGAACTGACCATCCGACAACGTGCTGATCCCGAAAAGATCAAACACTTTGTTAGCTGGCTTGTTGAAAGTAACACACTTGTCTCTGGTAGAGTCTAATTTATTCGTCATGCTTCTTTCGTATTCATCTTTTTTTTTGTTGGCAGGCACATACGGTCTCACCACTTAACGCATGGACAATGGAGAAAAGTCCGAACTGCCGAAACAAATTATACAGTCACAACGGTCACATACTCTTGTAGATTACAAGAAGTACTGTGACGAAACTGGGTTTGAGAGTCTAGGAAAGAGTAAATTGTACGATATAATCGATAGCATCAAACCAGCACAACAACGAACAGTGGCTAGGCTTGNTTGCTACGGCTTACCTCTTTTTTTTCTGAACGATAACTAAAAAAAATAAAGATATAAAAAATGTTTAGTCTGAATGTTTGTTAGTAGTTTATGCTTGTTGAATTTTTTATTAAAAAAATGTTTGTTGTTAGTAGAAAAACGATCTGTTGCTAACGAGTTTAATAATATTATTGAAATAATTAACATTTTCCATATTATATTTCATCCAAACAACTTCTATAACCTCACTTCATCGAAGTTGTAACTTCGATGAAATAACTTATAGAAGTTATAACTTCGATGAAATATGTTTATCGAAGTTACAATTTCGATACGACATGACTATTACGTACTATCTCATAAAAATGTCTCATCGAAAAAAGAGTAAAAGCATTATAGAGAGAAGGAAAGAACATATATATGTATGAGTATATCTGATAGAATAAAACAAGTCTTACGTGAGTCATGTAATGTTTTTTTCTTTCTTTCTTTCTTTCCTTCTTACGCTATAGTGAAAGATTACCTATTGCGTGTAGTATATTGAGTAGAAGCGTATCAGTCACGCAAGAGATAAGACATTCAACCCAAGAGATTCAAAAATGTTGAACTTTATTATGAACATATACTCTGAACGTTATATAAACGCTTCGCGAAGAGAAATATCTATCCTCGTTGATGAATGAGATAGACGAGATTACGTGAAAGAGCTGTGGTATATAAATCGTAACTCAGAGAGAAAATACTATTCATAACGATGACCGACCGAGACGCTTCTCATTATTATCCTGGTCGTGGTTTGCCACCGTATTTACTTTCACGAAACTATGCAAATTCGAGTACGGACAGCGATGGAGCATCGAGAATATTTGCATCGTCTAGCTGCTCAACGACATCAGATAGAGACACTGATTCATCATCCATCTCGTGCCTTCCTCGTACTTTCTCTTATATGAGTACGTCCTCAAGTTTTACATGGTCTGATACAACTTCCATTTCTATGGCACCGAGCACGTTTGAGTATGCAACAAGCAGCACGGGTCGTTCGATTGATGATGAGACACGAACTCTCAGAAGTGAAACCCGTTTGATGGACACAGGGAGTGTACTGAGTTACCATAGCACTCGTTCTGTCAATGAAGCCAGCCGTTCATCAATTGAAAAGTCAATTTCAAACAATTCTTTCATGGACGATGTGTATACCGGTCCGGTGTGTCTGACGAAAAGCTACGACCAATATGTGAGCTCCAATGATCAATGGGCTTACAATGCATCCGCTTTCGATGGTCCCGAAACCATGTTTCCGCCATACGTGTCAATTTTTTCTGACACAGAAGATGAGCAACGACATAAAAAAGGCGAATCTTCCGGTTTGTATAAGTTAAAATATTCGACTGATACATTCATTGAGATTATTTTCAGCCGGCATGATCATGAATGATCTGGAGACAGAAACTAGCACCATAGTCAGTGTTGCAATTCCACAACCTATCAACTATGATCAATGTTGCCTTTTCGGTGATACAAAAGTGTATGGTTGTGGACCGACTTCGAACCGTGAGTTGTATGATTATTGATTCAATAACTACATATTTTTTATTACCACGTAGATCGTTATGGATGGTCGCCTGGGTGCGTTACTTTTGCCTCGCTCTCTCAGTATGATATTCGATCGTATCTAAAGCAAAATCGAATCATTTCTAAGACGGACGATGATACCAGCATCATTAATGAGAAAAACTTGATTGCCAATCGATTGCTGAGAAAAAACATTCTGGTGGATGATTCTATGTTGATTTGTCCAAAGCATCGAAGCTCTTTTGGAATCGATTGGGTCAATA
Organism: Rotaria sp. Silwood2; assembly: GCA_905329745.1. Lineage (NCBI taxonomy): Eukaryota > Metazoa > Rotifera > Eurotatoria > Philodinida > Philodinidae > Rotaria > Rotaria sp. Silwood2. The sequence continues at coordinate 17,457 of CAJNSZ010000170.1, read as the reverse complement.
AAAAGTCGACATGCCATCATCCGGATCACGAAATAAACTACAGTTCTAGAGTAGCTGATTGTCGGCCAGCGAATCTCACTACCTGCTTAAAGATTGAAGGTTTTCCGATTGGTGGCAGGTCAGTTTTTTTCTCATCGATCACAAAGGTAAATAAAACAAATAAGTTGTACTTTAAGATTGTGCTCGAAACACCGAAAGTTGGTATCTACGATTGACGATACCGCATCAGTGATTCATGATGCTGCATCGATTAGTGCAAGTTCTCAGTATACGAATGAGTCTTTATTCGTCGTCGATGATGGACGCGAAACAATGAATCGTATTCTGGCAGAAGCGAATTTGAGCCCAGTTCGATCTCAAACCACAACAGCACTTAAAAACCAGTCAAAAAGCGGCCTTCGCCGCTTAGTTTCTAAATTCACGCGAGGATCACGTGCTCTGCAAGGTATATTTTGAAAAAGAATGAAAAATAAAGTAGTATTTCGGCACATAAATTTAGAGAAGCTGGCTGAGACACTTGTGCCAGGCCAAGGCGAGCAACTAATTCAGATAGCACAGCACCAATCACAAGTTAAAGATGAAGAACAGCTTCAGCAGGCAATAAACAATGAGATGGTTCAAAGTCTCAAACAAATCTATGATCTGTATGTCAAGCAGAAGATGCCTTTTGTCGAGCAAGTTCGTCTTCTTTCATTGTTACCTCGTTCATGGCGTTACGAAAAGATCATGAACATATTCGAGTGTTCTCGACACGCTATCACAGCAGCTCATCGAATGTATGACGATGAAGAATACTTGTTGAATAGGGACAAGGAGTCGCCTATTCGACAACGAGCTGATCCCGAAAAGATCAAACATTTTGTTAGTTGGCTCGTCGAAAGTAACACACTTGTTTCAGGTAGAGCTAATTTATTTGTCTTGTTTCATGTCGAATTCATCTTTCTGCTGCTGATAGGTACATACGGTCTCACCACTTTACGCATGGACAATGGGGAAAAGTACGATTTGCCGAAGCAAATTATTCAGTCTCAACGAACACACGCTCTTGTGGATTACAAGAAGTATTGTGACGAGACTGGGTTTCAGAGTTTGGGAAAAAGTAAATTGTACGACATTATCAACAGCATTAAACCAGCACAACAACGAGCAGTGGCTGGGCTTGATGAGTTTGTTGTCGAAGGTGTCGAAGCATGGCGTTCTCTCTCAAGTAAAAGAAAACTATTCGCATGACTGGGTCCTATAAGAAAACTGTACTTTCTTCCTAGTTATTGTTGACGCAATGCCTATTCCTCAGGTTGATCGAAAACGTTTGCTCAAACAAATCGATATGGCTGAACAATATCAAAAAATTAGACACAGTGGTCATTGCTCTGATAATGCGGACTGCATCACTCATTGTACTACATTTGGCCTTTCTGATCCAATGTGTGCTCAACATCGTTCCGATTGTAATCATGCACATACATCGGACTGCCCGGACTGTGCCAACATTGTTCTGACTCTCGACGAGATCGGTCAGAAGATCGAAAAGATTACCGACAAGGATATTCAACGTGAAGCTAAGTTTGACTTCGAAAATGCATCCGAGCATATTATTGAGTGGTCACGCCACAACCTTCGTGCTGCTCGGCAAGATGCCGAGAAGAAATCGATCATCTCGCAGATGGATGATGATGAAGCTTTCTGCACGTTCGACTGGGGTCAAAAAATCTTGCCTCAAGATCACCGAGAAACTCAAAGTAAATATTTTGGAAAAAAAGGTATGTCAATAGTCGTCGGGTCGTTCGTGTGGAAAGATCCAGCACCGTCACTTGCAACTACAGCGACCACTACCCCTACCCTTTCTCCTCCTGCTTATTCTACTGAATCGTACATTGTTGTTTTAACTAATGCTGCACAGACAGAACTCGACTCACTTAGTGCTGGCGAGATCATCACCAGACAGTTCAAAACCGATNAACTTTGTACCATGCATGTAATTATAGGATACTCGAATCTGATCGGCTAAAAATTAAGTTTATTGTTCTACTTCCATATTTTCTAGTATGCTTAAACCAATTGAGCTAAAACTTGTTTTTTACATCGGTAGTCCCATTTATTTACAGTAGTTTTACCTCTTGCTCAATGTTTTAGAACGGCGTTTTTCCTTTCAAAGAAAATATAGAATATTGGGAAAGTTCAAAAAGGTACTTTTGCCTGATTAGTAACACTTTAACAACTTGTTCTTATTAATTAGAGCAATATTTCTTAAGAAATAGCAGGATACACACTAGACAGTACCTAGTTAAGGAAGAAAAGAGATCGGTGATATTCACGATACCGGCTAAAGCTATTGAAAGAGCTCGTGAATGCTTTTGTGGAAAAGCTTATCTTTGGAAAAAGTAATTTAAGAAAGAGAAGGTTTTACAAGTAAGATGATGATGATGCATGCGCTTCAAGTTGAAACGAAGTCGAAGAGCTTTGATGTCAGTACTGATTCAGTAACCGAACATATATAACATAGGCGGGAGCAGAGGTGCTTTGCCAATCATTAGAGGGTATGGAAAGCAAACAGAAAAAAACACTGTTATAATCTATAAAGATCGAAACAAAAATGAAAAAGCTAACTAAAATGAGTTTAAATAGTAATTTGATGTTTGTAAGATGTTGAATAAGCGTACCGTTCCATGTAATAAAAAAATGAAAATAAAAACGATAACTGTCATGTGAAAAACATGAAAAAATGACATTTTTGATGACGAAACCGGAAAAAATTTATGTTTCAGTTTCATAGATCTCATTTTGTGATTTTGATTTTTAATCACTTTTATTCGATGAATTTTATTAAAATTTCCATTTCAGTCGATGAAAATGAAATAAATGAATTTTTTTCTGTTTCATCATTTTCACAATGATTTTTCTTCATTTTTTTATTCTCTGGGGTGTATGTCAAATGTTTGTGATAGTGGAAGAAACAATTATAATAGGTCAATGGCAACTTGACTGGCTCCGAATCTTCTAAGTAGTGATGACTGTGTCTTAGATTCATCTACTTAGTATGCTTTTTTGTTTAAGAGAAGCATACTAAATTATCTTTGCAATCAAATTCATTATTTCACTTCAAATTGTGGACCTCTGATTACGTCTCGATTCTATTATCTTACGAGTAACTGAAGAAACAGAGATCATTGAATTATTTGATTTCTTAAGCGATTATCAAGTTATCTTGATGCGAGACGATATTGACACATACTACTTCGTAGTTATCTGATGGTTTATAATGCTATATCTATGTTGCGTGGCATAGATCCACGTATTTCATCGAAACAAGAATGAATAAATTACGCAGACACAGAGAGAGAAGGCGTATGTGCAATAATCAAGTATATTCAAAAGAATAAAAATAACACGGGTTTGAGTAGCACATTGCGTTTTTTTCTTTCTTTTCTTTTTTGTACTAGAGTAAAATATCATATGTTGCGTTTAATGCATCCAGTAAGCGCATATCAACAAAGAAAAAGATAAAACATTTAAAGAAACAATAAAAAAATGTTTGTTTTGAAAATTAATGTGATTGCTATCCGAATTCTTCACAAAAATAAATAACTAGTGATGTTTGTGAAGAAGACAAGACATTACATGAGTAAATCGCAGTATATAAAGGACAACTAAAAAAGAACATACTATTCATAAAAAATGACTGATCAAAATGCTTCTCGTTATCAACCTGGTTGAGGTCTGCCACCGTATTTACTATCACGAAACTATGCAGATTCAAGTACGGACAGCGATGGAGCATCGAGAATATTTGCATCGTCAACTTGTTCCATGACACCAGACAATGATAATGACTTGTCATCCATCTCTCAAATTCCTCGTACTTTCTCGTGTATGAGTATATCCTCAAACTTTACATGTTCTGATAAAACTTCGATCTCTATGGCTCCGAGCACGTCTGAATATCAACCAAGCCATGCGAGTCGTTCAATTGATGATGAGACACGAACACTTCGAACTGAAACTCTTTCGCTGGACAAAGGAAGTCAATCTAGTTACTATGATACTCGTCCTGTCAGTGAAGATAATAGTACGCCAATTGAAAAAACAATATCAAGCAATGCTTTCATGGCTGATGTATCTACTGGTTCGTTTTTTCTCACTAAGAGCAACGATTGTTATGCGAACATCACTTCTGAGTGGGATTACAATTCAAATCCTGTCAGTCGTGCGGAAGACATGTTCACGCCATACGTGAGAATGTTTTCTGACACTGAAGATGACGGACATAATGATGGGAACAAATCATCTGGTTTGTATCAATTAAATTTTTCACCTTATTTCCATCCACACTATTTTCAGATGGCATGGTGACCAATGAGGTGGAGATGCAGCCTAGCAGCGTAACTAACGTCACGATTCCGGAAACTATCAGCTATGATGAATGTTGTCTTTTTGGTGATAAAACAGTGAATGAGTGTGGGCCAACTTCACACCGTGAGTTATACAGATTGTTGAATCTAACAATATATTTTCTGCTACCATGTAGATCATGACGGCTAGTCGCAAGGGTGTGTTACATTTGCCGCCCTTTCTGAGTTTGATATTCGATCTTATTTAAAATATAATGGACTCATTTCTAGAAAGGAAGATGACAACACTATTATGAATGAAAAAAACTTAATTGCGAATCGGTTGTTTCGAAAAAACGTCCTTGTGGATGATAGCATGTGGATTTGCCCGAAACATCGTAGTTCTTTCGGCATCGATTGGTTTAATAAAAAGACGACATGTCATCATTCAGATCACGACTCAAGCTACGGTTCTTCAATGAAAGACTGTCGGCGAGCAAAACTCACTACTTGTCTCAAGATTGAAGGCTTTCCAATTGGTGGCAGGTAACTCTGTTTTGTTCGAAAGCTAATCAGAACAAATCAGCAAGTTGTGATTTAAGGTTGTGCTCAAAAGATCAGAAGCTGACATCGATGATTGATAATATATCATCAATGATTAATGACGCTGTATCGATTAGTGCAGCTTCTCGAGATACAGGCGGTTCTGAATTTGTAATCGATAATTCGCGAGAAACAATAAATCGCATTCTAGCAGAAGTGAACCTGAGCCCAGTTCGATCTCAAGCAACCAAGTCACTTAAAAAACAATCAAAAAGTGCCCTTCGTCGGTTAGTGTCCAAATTCACTCGAGGATCACGCGCTCTTCAGGGTATATTGCGAACAGATTGAAAACCATACTCGATACATAACTAATTAAATTAATTTAGAGAAGCTAGCTGATGCACTCGTCCCTGGCCAAGGCCAAGAACTAATTTATATAGCTCAGCTTCAATCACAAGCTCAAGAACAAGAACAACTTCAACAGTCAATAAACAATGAGATGGTTCAAAGTCTCAAACAGGTCTATCATATGTACGTCCAGCAGAGGATGCCCTTCATCGAACAAGTTCGACTTCTTTCATTGTTACCTCGTTCATGGAAAATTGAAAAAGTTATTAATATATTCGGGTATACCCGGCATGCTATCGTAGTGGCTCATCGCATGTATGATGATGAAGAATACCTATTAAATAGAGATAAGGAGCCATTCATTCGAGAGCGTGCTGATCCTGACAAGATTAAACATTTTGTTAGTTGGCTAGTTGAAAGCAACACTCTTGTTTCAGGTGAAATCTAATTTATGCGCCAAGCTTAATATCGTATTCATCTTTTTTCTACTGATAGGCACATACGGTCTCACTACTTTACGTATGGATAATGGAGATAAGTATGAGCTACCGAAGCAAATTATTCAATCACAACGGTCTCATGCTCTTGTTGATTACAAGAAGTATTGTGATGAAACTGGATTCGAAAGTCTAGGAAAGAGCAAATTGTACGATATAATCGATAACATTAAACCAGCACAACAACGAACGGTGGCTGGACTTGATGAGTTCGTTGTCGAAGGCATTGAAGCGTGGCGGTCTCTCTCGAGTATTAGAAAAGCATTAGTATATTGAATTTTAAATCGAATGCTTTTCTCTTTCTAGATATTGTCGACACAATGCCGATTCCTCAAGCTGATCGAAAACGTTTGTTTAAACAGGTCGATGTGGCAGAGCAATATCAAAAGATCAGGCACAGTGGTCACTGTTCCGACGATGCGGATTGTATCACTCATTGCACTACATTTGGTCTTTCTGATCCTAAATGTACTTAACATTATTCAGATTGTAATCATACACATACATCGGAATGTCCTGACTGTGTCAATATTATTCTTACTCTCGACGAGATCGGTCAAAAAATCCAGAAGATCACCGACAAGGATATTCAACGAAAAGCCAAGTTTGATTTCGAAAATGCATCGGAACATATTATTGAGTGGTCGCGAATCAATCTTCGTGCTGCCCGACAAGATGCCGAGAAAAAGTCCATAATTTCACAGATGAACAATGAAGAAGCTTTCTGCATGTTCGACTGGGGCCAAAAAATCTTGCCACAACAGTACCGAGAACCTCAAAGTACATATTTTGGAAAGAAAGGAATGTTAGTGTTGGTCGGGTCATTCGTGTGGAAGGATAAAGTACCAACACTCGCGACTAGAGCCACCACTATGACTGACGTTTCGACTCCTACGTATTCTACTGAATCATGCATTGTTGCTATAACTGATGCCGCACAGACGGAACTAGACTCACTCAGTGCTGGTGAGATCATCACAAAACAGTTCAAAGCAGACCATCCTCATATTAAAAGACTTCACAAGCGTACAGACAACGCGGGCAATTTTTCATCACACTCGACACCCGAAGTTGAGAAAGTGATTTGTGAACGAGTAAGATTCTTTTTGAATGGCACACATTTAAATCTGTGACAGCTCACAGTTCTAAGAACTGAGCATCTCCACTAGTTCTTTCTTCGAGAACTAGATATCTCCAATAGTTCTTTTTGGAAGAACCGAGTACTCCCACTAGTTCTTTTAAAAAGAACTAGGAAGCTGATAGCAGTTCAGTTCTTATAAGGATAGCTGTCATAGCTCTACTCATATTTCATTGTTTTCTACTCAATAGCTTGGCATTGAGTTATTGACTCGCGATTACAGCGAAGTTCAAAAAGGTAAGGACATTTGTGATAGAATATGCGGCGTGGAAAAGGCTCGGATGCGTTCGTGGGTGGCGACTGGTAACGACTTACTGAATGCAATCGATATAAAGGAAGGCATGGAGTACGCTGGTGGTATAAAGAACGCCAAAGCCGCGGTGGCTGAAATCATTCCCGGTAAAGGTATGCACTTCTTGATGAACAGAACTTTGTCTTTATCATACTGCTGTCAAGGTCATTTGGACAAAACCAATGTACGGAATGTTTCTACACTTCGCTCAATCCGATACGGTTCAAACAATATGAACGTATTCAAGGCATCCGGTATCGGTACTGACCTTACGATTTCTTACAAGCAGTTAGACTTTGAAACAAATATGAGGATTGTCAGCCCTTTCGGAAACTCAATAAATGATCAAGAATCAGGCGCAATACCGAAACAGTAACATCACTTTACTTTTTGTAGTATTATTTATTTAATTTCAAAATAGGAGAGGTGATCGCAAGCACCATTTTTTAACATTATGTCCTGTAAGTGGCTGTACGGCGTCCTTTGAATTGGATACTGACCTCGAATCGCATATTGCAGCCAATTTACACGACGTACAGCAAAACAAACGGCGAACAACAAACGATATTGCTCGGCCACATCTTACAGAGCTCATTCGAACAACAAGCATGGACAGACAAGAGCAGAATAAATCCATTGTCCATAGTCAAAATATCTCAAATGTTGATCTTACAACCTTCGCCCTTTACGAAAAGTTTTCATCAATGGGATGGGCACTGCGAGCTCGTAAGCATACCAATTGTATGAGTGACAACGTGAAAAGCTTCATTGAGAAGCTCTGGCTTGAATCTCAAGAGTCGCATTCCAAGTTTAACATTCAGCAAATACAACAACAGATACGTTCGAAGAGAGACGAAAGTGGACAAAAACTCTTTCAGCCAGATGAATATCCAACATTAAGCCAAATCAAGCATCGCTCCAGAAAAATAGCTCAAAAATATGGTGTAACTGCCAAGCAAGAACTCATGGCAGAAATCATGGACGTCAACGTTGAATAGCACAGACTATCTTCTTTTCTATCGCTGATGATTATCTATTCATGCTTTACAAATTTTTGTGCTTTAAAGCTTCTAATTCGGCTTGCATACTAAAAATAATAGATCGAATAGGTCGATCTTGAACAGAAACTATGGTGGCAATGTCATGTGTGTCAGCAGGATTTAAAGTGGCTCAGCAAAAAAATTTTTACAACATACACGTACTCCAAATATTTGATCAAAACTTATTCGTTCAGCCACTATCGTTCGCCACGAGTTGCATTTAATTCACAGGGTTCAATCCTGAAAACCACCACACTCGAGAATCCTTATCCATTACTAAATACCACTACATAGGTATTATAACACACTACTTTAGCGTACTATAAACGATACCAGACTTTACTACTTACCGATGTAAAATAGTTTTAGCTCAGNTCAATTCTATGTTAACTCAAAGTTATAATTAATACAAACCAGATGATCCGTTCTTTTCATGATGTCGTTCATTGTCAATGTTAGAAAGAATTGACATATATTGTGTGAACATATCTTCCGGACGACTGTAAGGGGTTGAATTGTAATCCTACTTTCTCTTGTATGAGTACGTCCTCAAGCTTCACCTGGTCTGATACAACTTCGATTTCTGCGGCACCGAGCACGTTTGAGTATGAAACAAGTAATGTGAGTCGTTTAGCTGATGATGAGACACGAACACTTCGAAACGAAGCTCTTTCGGTGGACAAAGAGAGTCTATCTAGTTATTATGATACTCGTCCTGACAACAAAGCTAGCAGTGCGTCAACTGAAAATACAGTATCACACAACTCTTTCATGGATGATGTATACACCGGTCCGTTTTGTCTCACTAAGAGCAATGATTATAATACGAACATCACTTCTGAGTAGGATTACAATTCAACCCCTTACAGTCGTCCGGAAGATATGTTCACACAATATATGTCAATTCTTTCTAACATTGACAATGAACGACATCATGAAAAGAACGGATCATCTGGTTTGTATTAATTATAACTTTGAGTTAACATAGAATTGAGCTATTTTTAGATGATATGACGATTGATGAGGTGGAAACACAGCCCAACATCACGGTCAACGTGAAAATTCCAGAAAATATCAGCTATGATGAATGTTGCCTTTTCAGTGATAAGACAGCACATGAGTGTGGACCAACTGCCCACCGTGAGTTTTATAGATTAATGAATTCAGAGGTATATCATTTTTGCTATCAAATAGTTCACTATGGCTGGTCGCGAAAATGTGTTACTTTTGCTAACCTCTCCGAGGTTGATATTCGACCGTACTTAAAATAGAACGGAATCATTTCCAAAAAGGAAGATGATAATATTGTTATGAATGAAAAAAACTTAATCGCCAATCGATTGCTTCGGAAAAGCATTCCTGTTGACAATAATATGAAAATTTGTCCCAGGCACCGAGGTTCTTTCGGCATCGATTAGTTTAATAGAAACACGACGTGTCACCATTCGGAGCACGACTCAAGCTACAGATCATCAATAAAAGACTGTCGAAGAGCAAAGCTCATCACTTGCCTCAAGATTGAAGGTTTTCCAATAGGGGGCAGGTAAATTTGTTCTCATTCAGTACTAACCTAAATAAGTTAACAAGTTGCGATTTAAGATTATGTTCAAAACACCGAAAACTGGCATCGTTGGGCGACAATATTGCGTCGATGATGAATGATGCCGTTTCTATTAGTGTAACTTCTCAACATACAGCTGAATCTGCATTCGTGATCGATGATCCACGAGAAACAATGAATCGCATTCTAACAGAAGTGAATTTAAGTTCAGTTCGATCTCAAACAACTAAATCAATTAAAAACCAGTCAAAAAGTGGCCTTCATCGTTTAGTGTCCAAATTTAAACGAGGATCAAGCGCTCTTCAAGGTATATTATGAATCGAATAAAAATTATACTCAGTATTGAGGTAATTAAATTAATTTAGAGAAACTAGCTGAGACACTCATGCCTGGCCAAGGCCAAGAACTAATTCAAATAGCTCAGCTTCAATCACAAGCTAGAGAAGAACAACAATTTCAACTATCAATAAGTAATGAAATGGTTCAAAGTCATCGTTCATGGAAATATGAAAAAGTAATGAGTACATTTGGATGTACCCGACATGCTATCACAGCAGCTCGTCAAATGTATGACGATGAAGAGTACCTGCTAAATAAGGACCAAGAACCGGTCATCCGACAGCGTGCTGATCCGGAAAAGATTAAACACTTTGTTAGTTGGCTTGTTGAAAGTAACACACTTGTCTCGAGTAGAGTATAATTTATTCGTCATGCTTCTTTTCGTATTCATCTTTTTCTTGCTGGTAGGCACATACGGTCTCACCACTTTACGTATGGATGATGGAGAAAAGTACGAATTGCCAAAACAAATTATACAGTCACAACGGTCTCATGCTCTTGCAGATTACACGAAGTACTGTGACGAGACTGGGTTTCAAAGTTTAGGAAAGAGTAAATTGTACGATATAATCGATAGTATCAAACCAGCAGAACAACGAACAGTGGCTGGACTTGATGAGTTTGTTGTCGAAGGCATAGAAGCATGGCGATCTCTCTCAAGTAAGGAAAAAGAATTCGGATCATCGGTGCTGAAATCAAACTTATTTCTACTTGTAGATATTGTCGAGACTATGCCCATTCCTCAAGCTGATCGAAAACGTTTGGTTAAACAGACCCGATATGGCAGAGCAATATAAAAAAAATCAGGCACATTGGTCACTGTTTTGATGATGCGGATTGTATCACTCACTGTACCACGTTTGGTCTCTCTGATTCCAAGTGTGCTACGTATCATTCAAATTGTAATCATGTGCATACGGCACACTGTCCTGACTGTATCAATATTATTGTGACTCTTGACGAGATCAATCAGAAAATCCAAAAGATTGCCGACACGGACGTTAAACGCGAAGCCAGGTTTGATTTTGAAAATGCATCGGAGCATATTGTTGAGTCGTCACGCCACAATATTCGTGCTGCTCGACAAGATGCCGAGAAGAAATCTGTTATTTCGCAAATGGACGAAGATGAAGCTTTGTGCACATTTGACTGGGATCAACAAATTTTGCCTCAAGAGCATCGAGAGGCTCAAAGTACATATTTTGGAAAAAAAGAAATGTCAGTGCTTGTGGGCTCGTTCGTTTGGAAAGATCGAGTACCGAGACTTGCGAGCACAGTCACTACTACAACAAGCTTTTCTCCACCTACATATTCTACTGAATCATATATTGTTGCGATAACTGATGCTGCACAAACGGAACTCGACACGCTCAGTGCTGGTGAGATCATTACTAAACAGTTCAAAACTGATCATCCTCATATTAAAAACTCCACAAACGCACAGACAAGGCGGGTAATTTCTCATCACACTCTACACCCGAAGCCGAGAAGGTGATCTGCGAAAGAGTGAGTTGTTTTCTGAGTTACTTAACTTTAACTGTGTCGTACTCTGTAGCTGGGTATTGAATTGTTGACGCGCGATTACAGCGAGGTGCAAAAAGGTAAAGATATTTGAGTTCCAGTATGTGGTGTGGTCAAAGCTCGAATGCGTTCGTGGGTAGCAACTGGCAACGACTTATTCAACTCAATCGATATCAAGGAAGGCATGGAGTACGCTGGTGGTATAAAGAACACCAAAGTCACAGTGGTTGAGATTGTTCCAGGCCAAGGTACACATTTCTACACGGAAGAAAATTGTATGTCCGCATTATGTTTACTAGGTCATTTGGACAAAAGAAACGTGCCAAATGTTTCTACACTTCGCTCCATACGCTACTGTTCAGACAATATGAATGTATTTAAGGCATCAGGTATCGGTACTGGTCTTACGGTTCCTTACAAACAGCTCGACTTTGAAACAAACATGGGAATTGCCAGCCCTTTCGGACGCTCGATTAATGAACAAGAATCAAATACAATACCGAAACAGTAAAATAGCTTTATTTTTTCTACTATTCTTTATTTGATTTAAAAACAAGAGAAACGATCGCAAGCACCATTTTTTAACATTATGTCCCATAAGTGGTTGTACGACGACCTTCAAGTCAAATACTGACCTTGAATCTCACATAGCAGCCAATTTACATGATGTGCAACAGAACCAGCGACGAACTGCAAATGATATTGGTCGGCTTCATCTCACAGAGCTCATACGAACAACTAGCATCGACGTACAGCAACAAGCCACATCAATTTTTCGTAGTTAAGACATGTCACATGTTGATCTAAAAAAATCTGCTCATTACGAAAAGTTTTCATCAGTCGGGTGGAGCCTACGGACACGTAAACATACCAACCTTATGAGTGACAATGTGAAAAACTTCATTGAAAAGCTCTGGCTTGATTCACAAAAAACCCGCTCGCAGCTCACCACACAACAAATACAACAACAGATACGCACAAAGCGGGACCAGAATGAAGAGAAGGTCTTTCAAACACATGAGTATCCAACAGCCAGTCAAATTAAGTATCGATCCCGAAAAATAGCACAAAAACATGGTGTTACTCCTAAGCATGAACTAATGGCTGAACTCATGAAGATTAATACTGAATAAATCAGGCTTCTCCCTTCTGTACTTTTGATTATTTTCTGCGCAGTTTTTTGCAAGTTTTTTAAAATTTTATGATTCTATCTGAACAACAACAATAATATTTCAAATAGACTGATTTGTGACAGAAAACCAAGTGATTCAGAGCAACAATTAAGATCAAGATGATACCAAAAAGACTTAGTTCCTCCGTGCATTATCCTGACAATATACAACCATATTACTAAACGCTTCGTTTTGGCTCAGGGCAAATTTACATTTCTACTACCTAAGGGTAGTATGGAATGACGATGAAGTTTACTACGAAGAAATAGATTAAGCAACTACCTGTAAGAAAAGTTTTAGTTCGATCGTCTTAAGCGTAAGAAAAAACATAGGAGAAGAATGGTTGGGTCTATTTTCATCCAATAGGATTCGACTAGTCCCTAGATTCAAACATTGTGGAAAATTGACTCCAGCACATACTTTACTCTATTGTCTGAGACCTATCATCCCTGAAAGTTTCAACTTTCTCGGATGAACCATTCACGAGATATTCAGAAAAACTGGGGTACCAAACATGAAGTTCGTAAAATTCATTTTTTGCATAAAAGATCGATTAATTGCTAAACGACTCTCGTGCGTCCCAAGTTTATTTTTATGCCAGGTTGTAGATCAAAGTGTGGTCTTTAAAGCTGGACAGATAGATACAAAAGTTAGAGGTTGTTTTGGGAGAAAATCCAGGTCAAAAACCGACTTTTTGACGAAAAATTGATTTTTGTTTCAGTTACCCTGCATGAATACTTTGCTCTAGAGAGTTGAAATTTATATGGTAGTTAGGCAGCATTGAGATGTGCTTTTGTTCAAAATTTTAGGTCTCTGTCGTTCTCTAATCTGAAGATATGAGCAGCGAAGGTTGGTCAAAAAATTGATTTTTCCTCAAATCGTGGAATCCATAAAATACCAATCACTCAACCGTTCGAGCTGAAATTAATGGCACATGTAGAACTTAGTTAGGTATTGATGTACAAAAAATTTCAGCACGAACAGTTGATGTCTTGTTGATTTTTTGGGGTGTCCAAAATCTTCTGTCGCGAAAGTGAGTTTTCCAGTGATTTTATAGTGCTTTCAGTAAAAATGAGATAAAAAACGAACGGTTCAATATTTTTTGAATCGGCTTTTACTAAAATTCATCAAAGACTTGTCTCTATCACATATGTGAAAATGAACCAAATCGGAGAATATCGATTGAGCGCTGTCATAAAGAATCGGCTGTGGCTTATATGGAATGGCTCATATATCTAAACTAAGCATTTTTCTTTCCTTCAACGAACAATGAAAATTCGTCAAATGAGATGAGAAAAATGAATAACTAGTCATGAATAACTTCCCTTTTTGAAATGATGAGTAATGCATGCCTACGTTACTAATAAACGGTAAAATATTGATATTATAGCGTCCATTTGTAAACATTCCAACTAAAATGAAAGTAAAAAGTTCCCTCTTTGATATACAGAGATAGATTACTTTAATCATCGTTTTCTAAAGTAAATACTTACTTTATAAGATGTCTATTGTTTACCAAGAGATTAGATAAAAGTTGCACCTTTAAAATATGAATAATACAACACGAGAACTAGATTTTTGCTTTTTGTTGTTTTTACTTGCCTGTTTTAGTAAGAGTACTCTTTTGAAAACTTTCGGATTTTAGACCTCTTCAAATATATATTGCTTGAGCGATTGCCTAATTCTAGCAATCTTTGAATATATATAACTGAATAGTTTTGATTTTCATGTTCAAACAATAAGANATGCCCTTGGCAGTAATCTTTCGTCTCTCTGATTCAAAATGCACTAAGCATCATTCAAATTGTAATCATGCACATACGGCACACTGTCCTGCCTGTATCAATATTAGTGTGACTCTCGACGAGATCAGTCAGAAAATCCAAAAGATTACTGCCAAGGGCATTCAACGCGAAGCGAGGTTTGATTTCGAAAATGCATCGGAGCATATTGTTGAGTGGTCACACCACAACCTTCGCGCTGCTCGACAAGATGGCGAGAAGAAATCGATTATTTCGCAAATGGACGAAGATGACGCTCTCTGCACATTTGACTGGGATCAAAAAATTTTGCCTGAAGAGCATCGAGAGCCTCAAAGTGCATATTTTGGAAAAAAAGGAATGTCAGTGCTTGTCGGCTCGTTCGCTTGGAAAGATCCAGTCCCGAGACTTGCGAGAACTACCATCACTACGCCAAGCCATTCTCCTCCTACGTATTCTACTGAATCATATATTGGTGCTATAACTGATGCCGCACAAACGGAGCTCGACACGCTCAGTGCTGGTGAGATCATTACTAAACAGTTCAAAACAGATCATCCTCATATTAAAACACTCGACAAGCGCACAGACAACGCGGGTAATTCCTCATCACACGCTACACCCGAAGTCGAGAAGGTGATCTGCGAACGAGTGAGTTGTTTTCTGAATTATTTAACTTTAATTGTATCGTACTTCATAGCTTGGCATTGAATTATTGACGCGCGATTACAGTGAGGTTCAAAAGGGTAAAGATGTTTGTGATCGGGTATGTGGGGTGGCCAAAGCTCAAATGCGGTCATGGGTAGCGACTGGCAACGACTTATTAAACGCAATCGATATCAAGGAAGGCATGGAGTACGCTGGTGGTATAAAGAATACCGAAGTCGCGGTGGTTGAGATCGTTCCTGGTCAAGGTACACATCTCTAGACGGAAGAAAAATTCCACATCCTTATTATGTTTTATAGGTCATGTGGGTAAAACGAACGTGCCAAATGTTTCTACACTTCGCTCCATACGCTATGGTCCGGACTATATGAATGTATTCAAGGCATCAGGCATCGGTACTGGCCTTACGATTTCTTACAAACATCTCGGCTTTGAATCGAATATGAGAATTGTCAGTCCTTCGGGGGGGTTGATTAATGAACAAGAATCAAAAGCAATACCAAAACAGTAAAATAGCTTTAAATTTTCTACTATTATTTATTGAATTCTGCTATAGGAGAAACGATCGCAAGCACCATTTTTTACCATTATGTCCTGTGAGTGGTTGTACAGCAACCTTCGAGTCAAATACTGACCTTGAATCGCACATAGCAGCCAATTTATATAACGTGCAACAGAACCACAGACGAACCGCAAATGATATTGCTCGACTGCATCTCACGGAGCTCATACGAACGATCAGTATCGGCGTACAGCAGCAAGCTACATCGATTTTTCATAGTCAAGAAATGTCACATGTCGATTTAACCAAGTCTGCTCATTACGAAAGGTTTTCGACAGTCGGATGGGGTCTACGGACACGTAAGCATACCAAGCCTATGAATGATAATGTGAAAAACTTCATTGAAAAGCTCTGGCTCGATTCACAAGAATCCCACTCGAAGCTCACCGCACAGCAAATACAACAACAGATACGTACAAAGCGGGACCCGAATGGAGAGAAGCTCTTTCAAACACATGAGTATCCAACACTAAGTCAAATCAAGTATCGCTCTCGAAAAACCGCACAAAAACATGATTTACCTCTTAAATATGAACTAATGGCTGAAATTATGGCGGTTAAAACTGAATAAATCAGGCCTCTTCCATCTTTGCTTTTGATTCTTTTTTGCGCAGTTTTTTACAACTTTTCTTAAAGCTTATAATTGTATCTGAACACCAACAATAATATTTCAAATACACTGATTCTTGACAAAAAATCAAGTCATTCAAACTAGCAATGAAGACCAAGCTGACACCAAAAGACGCAGTCCCTGCGTGCATTATCCTGACAATATGCAACCATATTACCGAATGCTTCGTTTTGACTTAGAGCTAGTTTACATTTCTACTACTTAGATAGTATGAAATAACGATGAAGTATACAACGAAGATAAGAATCTTAGCAACTGTCTATCAGAAAAGCTTTAGTTCGATCGGATTGAGCGTAAAAGAAACCATAGAAGAAAAATGACTAGGTTCATTTTCATCCAATACGATTCGAGTAGCCCATGGATCCAAGCATTATGGAAACTTGACTGCAACACATGTTTTACTTCATAATCTGAGGTCTGTTATTCCTGAAAGTTTCAACTTTCTTGGACGAACCATTCACGAGATATTCGTAAAAGTTAGAGTGCCGAACATGAAATTCGTAAAAATTCATTTTTTGCAAAAAGATCGATTAATTTCACCACGGCTTGTGTGCGTCCCAAGCTGATTTTTATGCCAGGTTGTAGGCCAAAGTGGGGTCTTTCATGCTGTATAGGTGAGTAAAAAAGTTGGTGCTTGTTTTGGGAGAAAATCGAGGTCAAAAATCCACTTTTTGACAAAAAATTGATTTTTTTAAGTTGCTCTGCAGGAATACTTTGCTCTAGAGAGCTGAAATTTATATGGTAGTTAGGTAGCATCAAGATATGCTTGTGTTCAAAGTTTCAGGTCCATATCATTTTGTAATCGGAAGATATGAGCAGCGAAAATTGGTCAAAAAAGTAATTTTTCCTCGAATTGTGGAATCCATAAAATACCAACCACTCATTTGTTTGAGCTGAAATTTATGGTACATGTAGAACTTAGTTAGGTATTAATGTACAAAAAATTTCAACTCAAACAATTGATGTTTTGTTGATTTTCTGGAGTGTCCAAAATCGTCCCTCGTGAAAGTGCGTTTTATAACGATTTATAGTGCTTTCAGTAAAACTGCGATAAAAAA
>CAJNSZ010000169.1:172733-197203 GCA_905329745.1 Rotaria sp. Silwood2 | reverse complement strand
TATACATGGTATTATACCGATATATGGACCGGATACAAGCCGATACATGAATTCTAGAATTCTAGATTTTCGGGGGATATACATGGTATTGTACCGATACATGGATCCGATACATGTCAATACAAGGCGATACATTTTTGTGCTATTAGTACTTCGTCGTTTCGAGGAATACAAATTGTATCTGTATTTACGCAGCCTTCGTTTTTCGATATAAAAGAGTATAAACAATCATTGCAAACCATTGCAAATCACTGACAATCAAAACAATCAAAAATTCAGCTTTTTCTCCCTTGTCTTGTCTCTCTTTCTTTCTGTCATCTAGATGGTCATCAGATTTTCCATTTCCTTTCTGTTTCATACACTGATACCATAATCACTTTCTCTCTTATATTGGTACATTACCATAAGGCTTTTATGGAATCATTTTGAGCCAAATACAATAAATTGACGAAAGAGCCATATTTCAATTAAAAATTAATTCTGCCCTCAAAGAGTTGACACGGTGGTGGTCATTATCAATATTGGTTGAAAGTCCAATAGATTAATACTTTTATTTCATATGTTATGTTTTTATTTGATCGTACGACAAAATGTACTAGTACCACATATTTTAGCATAAGAAATGATAGATACTTTCATCTTTTTGTTTTGTTGAATGAACCTAGCTTTTTGACTTTGTCTCTTTTCTGTTAAATAAATCAAATTTCAGCAATGAGAAAAAAATAGAAGAGCATGATCGAGGATACAAATGATTAGATGGACTAGGCAGTAATTGAAGTGAAAACTCACATTTTCATTCCACACCAGTTTAGGCGGAAGTAATAAACAGAATTCAGTTGATTGTTCGCTTTCACCAACAATTTTAGGTAATTCAGTCATTGTAATATATCTCACTTATATCATCTTAGTATTAATTGATTGTTTTATTGTGCATCCTACGAAAATACATCAGTTGTAGAGTGAATTAAAAATAAAGCCAATCAAAAAATGAAGTTTAGAATTGATCGATATCTTTATCTTAAATCAAAAGGACAGGAAATCGTAATACTAAATGATCGGATTATGTCTACGTATGAACCTGTTTCATTTAGTTTTTAAAAAATAAACTATTGAATTCTAAATTTCGACGCAAATAATATGAATGCATTTAGAATACTCATTTTTTCTGTCAGCGATCCACTTATCTTTGTTTACGTTATCCCAATACTTAGCGAATATTTGACAATCATATTTTGACTTGTATAATTTGAAGAACTCATTTATTTGGATTAATCTCTATGAGGAAAAAGGTGAATGGAAAAGTTTGACTGCTTGTTTCACTCAAGTAGTGCTGATTGATGAATATGAATATCTTCGAGAGTATTGATGCAAATACTTAAATTGAAGCGATTTCATCAGTGAAAATATACTTTTCATAAAAAAAAATACTATATACTTTTAAATATACAGTATATTTTTTCTATCAGATCGGATCGTTTAATGCTAAACTAGATAATTTCCAACACCAAGTCATTCAGTTGTTTCCAAATATGCTGCGTTTCGATACACACCGTAGTTTCTTTTACCATGATAAAATCTTTGTTTAGCAGACAACTGATCTAAAATTAGCATCTGTTATGTGAAAGTACGCTTAATTTTTACAGACTTGTCACAATGATACTATTGACTATGAATAAAAGAATTTTATTCAATATGATCATGCTCTTTCTTCCAAATGATATTGACGAAATTTCTTTACCTAGATAACGACATTAGATGATGATGAATCTGTTTCAAAATTTTCCACATGATAACAAGCAGAATTTTATGTTTAATCTTCAATAGTACTATACCGCACAAAACTACGTACACACATATATAATCTACTGCAGTGTTACTCAACTCAAATATCAATACAATCACAGAAAGATCATTATACTTCATAGCAGAGAATTATTCATTTAACGAAGTAATCAATCGTTTTCTGACATTTATTATCAATCCTTATTTTCAGAAACTATGATTATGGTATTCGACTGACTTAGCAGGAAATCAGCATTCGATGATTAGTTATTATATGTGGTCTCAGAAAGGAAAGTTAACTAACGTCTTTTTAAAATAAAGTTTTTCCGAGATTTAAATGAAATTATAATGTATAATAAATTTGGAAACCTCGGATTTAAATCCGAGTGTTATGTGTACTTCAAAAAGTAAAAGCATCGAAGCAATTTCCTTTTAAGTATCTTTACAATACGGGACTTAGCCTTCTTGTTTCTTAATGTTTTATACTCCATTTTGTAGCCCGTGAAATTCTCTATCGAATGGTATATAATAGCTGAGCTTTTGTTTGATTATGAGAGAAAAAATTGTTTTACGAAAACCGGGATAGTTCAATGTTCGCATAGAATAGCATAGGAAATGATGATATTTTTGCGATAACTCAGCAATTCCTTGACGAATCATTCTCATCTTCGAACTCGACCGAAATAATGATGAGACGAGTCTCTGTGTAAAATTTCATCACAATTGGACTACCCGTTGAAGAATTATCATGTAAACATCCGACCGGACATACTGACTGATTCTATAGTGTATTCATGTTTTGAGTATACGAAAAGGAAAAGATTGTTCTTGTTTATTTCATCAAACATGCAAAAATAGTACAAAAAAAGAAAGAAACAATTGCTTATATGAACTTAAAAGATATACGAGAGATTCTTGTTGTCAACGAATTGCATATATGATATTGAAGCTGACATTTACTTAATCAGTCTTCATTGCTCTCGTGACTAAACATCAAACATGTATCTGTTTAAGGTTCAAGCTCAGGATTTTTGTACTGTTGCCTTAGAGACGTTGTATAGTGAAGCTCAGGACTATCTTCATCACTCATATTAATGTCCTTTGTTTCGTAGTCAAGTTCGAAATTTTTATTTGTGTTCCCACCACTCCCAGCTTCTAGGTACTCAAGCTCAGGATATGATTTGGGTGGGGGTCGGAGTTGGCATTCACGAATTACGATGTGGTCGAGCTTAGGTCTCTCTTTCAAGTTGTCTGGATAAAAATGAGTAATGATACACTTCATCGGTGCGTCTTGAAGCGCAGGTTGAACTTCAAATTTTTGCATAGGTTGAGTATTAACTGCAAATTGAAGATAATATTTTCTTCTATTTATCTTGGTAATATTATTTCTGGTCACAATAATATCTTTGTGATCGGGTGGAAGTACTTTTTGTTTCATATTTAATGACTGTTCATAATACTCCGATGCACGATCAAGATCATTCAATTTATGATAAACGACTGCAATATTGTTCAATGTCATAGCAATATCAATATGATAGGATGGTAAATATTGTTTTTGAATATCTAGAACTTTTTGATAATATTGCATTGCATGATTATGCTTTCGAGTTTCTGTATATATATTACCAATATTTATAAGTATTTTGGTTGATTTTATATGTTCTCTTCCATAATATATATTATATATTGCTAAAGATTTCATATATAATTCATATGCACGATCGTATTGACCTTTTCGATGATAAAAAAGACCTATATTTGTCAATGGTTTTGCTGAATCTTTCATTCTTATTGGTTTATCATTCATCATTAAGTTATAAGCCAGTTCATAGTATTGAAGTGCCTGCTTAAAATCACCTTTATCATAATAGATCGTTCCAATTAGATTATTAATTTTTGCAATATCATCATTTTTTGTATGATCATCTATTAACAAATTTTGAAAATATTTTAATGCTTGATCATATTGTCCCATGTCAGCTAGTAATCTACCAAATATAAGTTCAATACTTGTTTCTTCTTCTTCTTTTCTATTAAATTCAACAAATTCTTTAGCAATATTTGTTCCTTTATTACTAGCTCTTAATTTAATTAACCATAGATTTAATCGAAAATCTTCTTTAACAGAAATGATTTCGAATGTTGATCCAAGATCGAATAAAATTTCTGATTCATTTACATAAACACTAAACTCTATAATATCAGCAAAAATAATTGAGTCTGAATCTTGTATATTACATTCAATTTCATACAGAACTGGAACAATATCTGAACGTTTGGATGATTTTTTAGCAAATTTAAGTGCAACATTTTTTGAACGACTTGTTGATAAGAAACCATTTGTTGATATTAAACTACCTTCATTTTGTTTTAAAGTTTTAAGTTCTTCTGGCTCCATGTGTAATCCACGATATAGCATAAGAATTTTTTCACCTTTAGTTTTCAATTTTTCATATTCAATCGCAAGATTAAATGATAAATCAGCAATAAAAAATCGAAATATACGTAATTGTTCAATGTCTTCAGTTCTCAATGCTTTGTTAACTATTTTATAGAGAAATGTCTGTTTCGTATACCAGTTAATAGCCATAGTCGATTTATAATCATGTTCAAATTCACGAATAAATTTTAATTCTTTTTCATTTCCACGATAATAATTTTGACAAAATTCAATCATTTGTTGTTTTGCAAGATTATCTCTTGGCAATCTGAAAATAACATCTTTAAACATTTGAAACCATAGAAATTCAGCTGATTCTTTTGATAAATCTCTTGTAGATTTTTGTTCATGTTGATTATAGAAATTAAATGTTTCTAAATATTTTTCAACAAGAATAATATTTTCTTTAATAGAATTAAGCAATTCGTGACGTTTCGTATAAATTCCAATTAGTTTAGTATATGTCGGTAATAGATATTGATATTTTTCCGGTTTTAAACAAAAAATAAATATTGAATCTATTTGTTTTAATGCATGAACACTTATTAAAATCTCAAAAGCACCTCTTCCAGATGTAACAAGAAGTATTTTTTCATTTGTGATCGATTCAATATAATCAATACAAGCTTTTAAATCAATATGAAATACAATAAAATTATTAATTTCACGTAATTCTTTCATTGTTTCTTTTGTATCATTAGTTTTATCAATATTTGAATCATACCAAATTAATATAGTACTTTCTAGATTTTGTTTTTGATTAAAATCTTTAGCTGTCGTTGATAATGAAGCCGGCACTAGTAAATATATCAGATCCACTATGTTTGAAAATTCATAAAATTTAGACTTACCGATGGCTGTAGTTGTTGCTGAAGAAGAACCAGCATGAAATTGTTGTTGTTGCTTCGAATCGTCACCATTATTCTTTAATGGTGCAACTGTCTTTTTCGATTGTTGTTTTGGTTCTGTGCTCATAATAGATCTTAAAAAGAAAAGTACATACTCTCGATTGAATAATGAAATAAGTTTATACAGTAGATGTAAGTATAGGATGTACATGTACCTTTTGTATTCTGTGTGAAATAAGCTCACACATGAACACACGAATATCCACATCGTCGCATCCACCATTATGTAATTACTCCTAAATCTCGATTTCTATACCTCAACTTTTGTTCTAGCAATTCTTAAAAACCTATAACTTATACAGTTGCGACAAATATTATTCATACAGTTTCAAGAACGATAACAGTTTTTGTTGTTCATGATTTAAAAGAAGTTATTTATATAGTCGTTATAGATAGGAAAGAGCCAGTAATAAGTTTTTATTTTACTATTGTAGAACTGTGAATGTTCATTTATCTTGCTTAACTCTCATTGATGTCATTTACAAATGCAATTTGTCATCTAGTTTTATCTGAAATTCATAACGTTAATGATTAAACTTTTCTATATGATGTTAAATTGTTTCGCGTGCCCTATAGGCTACTCTTATTTTAACGTGCGTCCTTTCTTCTATCATCATGTCTTCGAGAACATTTAGAACTATCAAGTGAAAAAAAATAGAAAATATACATCACTCTCATTATGAGATATATTTCAAAAATATTTTCAAGAAATTCCAATTTACAATTTTCTTATAGGAACCTCTCAAAGTAAAGATTCATTCTTTTTGAATAACTGCGTGTACTTACTCGATTGAATTAAATCATGAAGTAAACAGTAAGCTCGCGTCTCACTTATTCTTTCCTGTCTGTAATAACTTAATAAATAATTTCTTGTAAATTATGAATAACAAAAAGTGTCTTCGTTCTCGAAAACGTATGAATAATTTTTTTCACTAAAATATGCATGATTTTCAAAGATTAATCTATTATTCTATATAAAGACAATCAAGAGCGGTGATTGTTGTAATCTAAATACTAGAAGACAAAGTGATTCTTGCTATATTTATCAAGTCTTTAAAAAGTCTGCATATTGTCTATCTTTAATCAAAAAACAAATCGTACGAATAATTTTTGCTGTAACTGTATGTCCAAGTCGTTATCTCTATATATTATAACCGTTATATATTTGTTCAGTTAAAAGACAGACTGAAAATATTCTTTCTAGTATGGTGGCAATACAGCTGCTCGCAAAGCAGAAGATGCATTGTTCGAAGATTACTCTTATTCTTTCGTAATGTTCGGATAAGAACTTATAACACGACACTATAACCACTTATTTCTTTACAGTAGATAAAGAATATGAGTGTATGAAACAAATCAATAACAGCAGACATTCTTTTATGGAGATATTACAAAGCAGCAAAGCTTTTAGAGTCAACAGGATATCTTTTCATCTACCATACAGATCATTTTTCTTTTTTCTTTTCTATTCTTTCTGATTATCGTGAAAAAGAATGAGTAATTTTGCTGTTGTACTAATCAAAACGAAAAGAAACGAAGGCAAGAAATATAAATTGCGTATGTCATGAATGAGAAGCACCAAATAAACTCCGAAAGCTTTGCTTATTTCTATCGTCTCAATAAAATAATATCTGCTAATGGTTCATATAATTAGATGATCTCAAAGAAAAAAACAACAATTATTTTATAATACTAACTATTGAAATTCTCTAGAAAATCATCAATTAACCACTGAAAGTGATTCATTTTGGTGACATCGTTTTCTTCTGTTAATTAGATTTGAAAATTTATGTGACAAAATTTTCCGCGAAAATAGTGTTTTGAGAATGACAGAAGCCTTTCTGTTAATAATTCTTGTAGAGAAAAACTATCCAATAAATATCACTCATGGCTAAATCAAATATATCGGCTTGTCCCAGGGTAACTGTGTTACGTTTCTGACATAGTATTTTTCAATTATTTCGAGCATTGTAGTAGCTAAAACGTTCGTTCAAGTGCCAGTCGACGCAGCTCCTTATGCTCTATTTATGCTGTAAAAATGAATAGTCTTCATCGAACGCTCGAGTCTCTGGAAAGATTTTTTGATCGTGTAACGGAGTCACATAAAAGGACCCTAAAATTGAAGTGTTCGTCCCTAAGCCATGATTTGCTGCAAAAGTTGCTGTCGAGCTTTCTAGAGCTTTTAACAGGCTTCACAATGGTTAAAAAAGATTTGTCCTACCTTTTTTCCTTTACGTAAAAAATGCAAAAACAAACGTAACGGTGTGGCACAATTTTTTGTCGATCAATTACGAGATACTTAGCATACTCAGAATGATTTCATTTTTATAAGTGTTAGTCTCTCCTGTATAGCTAATCGTTCTATGCAAACCCGAGATCAAAACATTGAGATAGGAACTTAAAAGCTGAACCAAGAGTTGGAGGCTTTATAAGAGTCTAGAAGCTATCCTCAGCTACGAATGCCAAAATTAAGTAGACCATTTTATAGAGAATGAAATTCTGCATCGAATAATATGTCTCTCGGGATTTTTCGAAAATAATTCTGGTTTAAAAAATTCAAAATACAATTTTTGAAAAGCTTGAAAGCCAGTTTTCGATGACAGAATCTAATTTTTTTTACAAAATAAATGTCAAAAACCGTAATCAGTATAAAAAATGGCTTCTAGTAAGTCATTTAGATCTGTTCAATTCGAAAAAAAAAATTTCAAAACTTCATCAGCGAAGTATCGCGTTACTTGAACAAGCCGGTATATTTGCAGTATTTCGTAGAAGACGGATTTCTCTTTATAATTGAAGTAAAAAGAACATGCAATAAAATAATTCATTTTGGAAGAAAAAAAACGAACTTTCTTAATAATGCTCTTTGTGTGCTAGCATTTCAGAGATACCATTCTTATTAATTTGTACATAATACTCGAAGGAACTCAACTAGCGCTTAATCGACTTTTACATGTCTTCACAGTCATAGCACAGCTTTTAAATTTTTACTTAGCTGAAACGTATACTGTTTGGTTTGTTCTATAAAAAGCAACAAGAAAACAGATCATCTCGAGGGTGTGAGTTGTGAGTTTCTTCTTCAAACCAACCGATATTCGAATCTTAAACACTCAAATATTAACCAAACTGAATAGGAAAAATCGAGTTCCAGATAGAGATTTTAGTGCTTCTAATAGATTCAAGCAATCGTTTCGTCGAATTTCGTCGGTTTTGTTTGAATCCTATGATCATCAGTCTAATTTCACTGTTTGTATTTATAGACAGACTATCTATACAGAGTATAGCTCTTCAGCTAGTTCGAATCTGTCGAAGACTACTATAAAAATTTGTTTTTGACGAATACAATTCGAAACAAAAACAAAGAGCATATCAACTCATATTAAGTGGTTATGCTTCGACAAATAGTAACAGATAGCAGAAAAATAATCAAGTCGCATCTAACTATTCTTTACAGTACAAGAGTCCATTAAACTAATTTCATAAAAATGTTTTAAACAATTTCAATATATTTTTCTATTTGAGAAACTATCATACTATGTCATAAAAATCCATACAACTTTTGCATGTAACTGAATTGTAGCATTAAGTTATACATTCTATTTTGAATTAACAAGAAAAGATACGATACTTTGAAAATTTCAAAAACTGTCAGATTAGTAAAATAGTTCTTGAAAGAAAAGTTTCTATGTAATGTTGAGAATATTCGAACTTCTCTATGATTGAAAAATGCTAAAACAATGATACTTACACCTAGAAAAAAAAAAAGAAACTGCTATATGTATTGATAGATGATATTAAATATATACATCGATAAACATCCAATATTCTTTCGTTCTTGTTTTTACAGAAATTTGAAACATGTCTTTCTCTTTTTCGTTTTATTCTACTACGTACAACATGTATTAAAATAGGTAAATATTTGGTCATGATTTATTACATACATTCGTAATTCATATAAGGAAGCCTCTTGGAAGTGAAAGGGTACATATTCGACTACTCATAGCAAGGGGGAACAAACTGATTACTAATACTAGTAATCAATTTGTAATCACGAGTAATCACCAGTAATCACCAGTAATCACGATTAATCACCAGTAATCGNAAATTATATGAATAATTTTTGTCTTTAAAACATGCATGATTTTCAAAGATTAATCATTATTCGACATAGAGACAGTCAAGAGTGGTGATTTTTATAATGTAAATACTAGAAGCCGTGGTGATTCTTTTTATATTCATCAAGTCTTTTAAAAGTCTGTATTTTGACAATCTTTGGTCAAGAAAGAAATCGTATGAATAGTTTTTGCCATAACTGTATGTCTAAGTCGTTATTTCTATATTTTATAACCGCCATATTTCCGTTCAGTTAAAAGATGGACTGAAAATATTATTTCTAGTATAGTGGCAATACAACTGCTCGCAAAGCAGAAGAAGCATTGTTCGGAGGTTACTCTTTTTCTCCATGCTGTTCCGCTGATAACAACTTATAACACGACACTATAACCATTTATTTCTATACAGTAGATAAAAAATATGAGTGTATGAAACAAATCAATAAGAGCAGACATTCTTTTTAATGAGACATTACAAAGCAGTAAAGCTTTTAGAGTCAACAAGACATCGCAATCTGTGCTTCTCACCTACGATACAGGCAATGTCTCTTTTTTCTTTTCTTTTCACTCTGATTTTTGTCAAAAAGAAAGAGTAATTTCGTTGTCGTACTGTCCAGAACGAAAAGAAAAGAAGACAAGAAAGAAAAATTGTGTATTTCATAAATGAGAAACACTAATAATGATGTCTTGTTAACTCCGAAAGCATTGCTTATTTGCATTGTCTCAATAAAAGAACATCTGCTAGTCATTCACATGATTAGATGATCTGAAAGAAAAAGCAATTGCTATTTTTTATAATACTAACTATTAAAATTCTGTAGATAATCACCGATTAACCATTGAAAGTGATTCATTTTTATGACATCGTTTTTTCTGTTAATTAGATTTGAAAATTTATGCGACAGAGTTTTTCGCGAAAAACAGTGTTTTGAGAATGACAGAATCCTTTCTGTTAATAACCCATGTAGAAAAAAGTATCCAATAAATATCACCTCTGGGTAAATCAAGTATATATTTGCAGTGTTTTTTAGAAAACAGATATTTCTTTATACTTGAAGTTAAAACAGCATACAATGAAATGATTCGTTTGGAAGAAAAATTTGAACTTTCCTAACAATGCTCTTTGTATATTAGCATTTCAGAGACACCATTATTAGTAATTTGTAGCTGATACCCGAAGAAACTCAACTAGCGCCTAATCGACTTCCACAGATGCCTTCACAGTCATAATACAGCTTTTAAACTTTTACTTAGCTGAAAAGTATACTGTTTCGATCGTTTTATAAAAAGCAGTAAGAAAACAGATCATCTCAAGTATGTGGAGTGTGAATGTATTCTTCATACGAACCCATACCCGAACCTTAAACACTCAGGTATTAATCAAACTGAACAGGAAAAGCGAGTTCTAGATAGAGATTTTAGTGCGTTCCAACGGATTCAAGCGATCGATTCATCAAATTTCGTCGACTTTGTTCGAATCCTATGATTCTGAATTCTTTTTTACTGCTTGTAATTATAGACAGACCATCTGTACAAAGAAGAGTTCTTCAACTAGCGATACTAGTTCACAAACAATCTCTCCATAAAAAAAAGAACTTTGATGTTTAAAAAAAGTTTTATTATATTTTACATCCGAATCTCTCAAAGACTGACATAAAATTTGTTATCGGCGAATGCAATGAGAAACAAAACCAAACAGCATATCAACCAATTTGAAATGGTTATGCTTCGACGAATAGTAACAGATAGTAGAAAGCTGTTAGCGCAATCCCTTGCGGGATTGAAAATGTGAAACACGATGGATCCGTTGTTACTAGTTGAATGGAAATTGTTTTGTTCCATTTCTTTGCGATATATTTGTAGCTAACGGTTTATCTAATGCTTTAGAACTACAGTTTCTCTGTTACGATCTGTGATGGGTCCCAAGCCCTGTCTGTCACGGTCTGTGANCGTACACGTTCGACTACCAATAGAGTAGAAAGAAAATAGTGGAAATTACTTTTATGTATTTGCTTTTATAAGAGAATCACAAAATACATGACAGACAATAAAGTCAAGGTCGAATAATGATGATTAATTCACGCAAATTAAAGATAACTTTGTATGTGTTTTAATTTTATAGAATAATTCTTAAAAAAAGTCATGTACAGTTTTATACAATCATTAGGCACGAATTATTATTTAAAAGACACCAGTGCGTCTCTAACTATTAACATCACAAACAAATCGATCACATAAAAAATATTAATTTAAGATATTTTCCTCCTAAGCTGTTTTTGTGATGATGTATGCAAACAATCTTGCTATTCTGCATATAGTATATTAAATGTGTGTTCGTTTATATACCTCAAAAACGTTGAAGGGTGTGAGTGAAAATGGGGTGACTACAACGCTCAAAGAAGTTTTTATTAGAATGTCTAATTTTCTGTTTTATATCATGTGTGTTTGTAGAAGTTTCAGTAAATTTTGGGTGCTATTAAGTTCGATTGTTGCAAAAAGTCGTATTTTTCGATATCTTTCTTTTTAAACAACTGTATAAACTTCCTTTTGTGAAAGAAGAATTAGCACCATAAGTCATCTAACGAGGTTTTCTTGTACATGGGGAGAGATAGATTTTGTTTTAGAATTTTGGTTTTTCCTTGAAACTTATTGTTTTCATTTTAGCTCCCTTGTTTTTCGATGCATGCTTATTTCATATTCTTTTGTTTATATTAAAAACTTCCAACCGTTATCAAAATATGAACTATGTGCGGCGCGTATAAAGCAAAATGACGGTAGATCTTAATTTTTATCGATTTATATATGGTTTAATGGAGCTGCTACGAATATATCTGTTTTATTTCAATTAGAAAATTCTTTATGGCAAGACATCTCAAATACTGATGAGACTATATGTAGAATTAAAATCATTCTTTTTGCTTCAGTATCTATGATCGTCTTTGGTTGAACTCTTTGAAAAGAGTTTTTCTCTGTAATTCACCATCAAAATCAGAGTAGAAGAATAGTATTTTCTAAAATTTAAAACAAATAGCATGAAAGATCACTGTCAGTGTGCGTAGAGTTATAGCATGTATTTAAAGATACTCGGAACCTATCTAGTTATGTGATGTGGCAGAAGGTACCAACAAATGTCTGATCTCATAGGAGTTCGTTAGTTTCGAACAAAAAACACATTTAGTTTTGTAGATTTTATTTTATTGTGGAGAAAACTGAACGTACATTCATTTTAATAGTGAAATAGTTTTATTTATTGTAGTTTTTATTAATAAAATTCAATCGAAAAAAAATTAAAAAACTTATTCAGAATTAACGTCAAAATCTACACGATCACATGTATATTTTAGCTAAATCATTTTTCCACAGAAAATGTACGGGTATTGTTCCTTAGCATTTTTCTTCTCAAATTTTGGATATGATCAATTTTATATTTGACAGAGAATTTACTGTATTTTATATGGGTTGGTACAGGTTTTCTCACTGATTCTCAATATATTTTTCTTTTTCCAATCGAGTTCTGACAATAGAAACTACTTTCGATAAGGGCGGCTGATTTCTAAAATCAGTTGATGTTTTACTTTATTAACAATAAAAAAAATCTTTAAAAAATCTAAATGAACAATACTGTAGTGCAAAATCGACTGATTTCAATCAGGTAAGACTTTTATTTTTATGTTTTACTACAAAAATTCGACTTCTCGTTTTATCTTTTATACCATAGATTGATAAGCTAGAGCACGTCCATTCAGATTCTATGTCCATCTTTGTGGTAATTCAATGTCTTCGCCTAAACACTGACGATTTCCTGAAAGCTCTGCAATCCTGAAGATTATGCTTCGAATGTGACGAATTGTCACGCCTACAGCTATAGTAAAGCGATTTACATAAGAGTTGAAGAAGGAGTTAATTAGGACTCTCTCTATCTTTAACGACTACATGGTTGACAAATACGAATGATGCAAAAGATATTTAGTGAGTTTCAATCGATACAGAAGACAGGACAATTCCTGATATTCCATCAGATAGATACCGGTAATAACCAAGTTTTGCAACACCTTGTAGGCAAATGCGTAGACAACTTGTCACGATACATTATTATTTCGATGTTTCGTTAATGATTTCATCATATCGACAAAAGACATATAGTAACCCTTCGAAAGGATCAGATATGAGCGTGGGTGTACCTGTGGTAAATGAAAACGGGCACGCATACCCCATATGCACCCACACCCAACTTTCAGTCCTACGACATGATGTCTGAGGGAGATTTTCGCTAAACAAAACTCAAGAATGGCTTATTTGGTAACTCAAAATTTTCTGTGGGTCATCATTTTATACATTTGATTTTTTTTGTTTCGAACACCATGTCAGGATGCAGGACATGACAGAGTTCCTTTAAATAAAATTTTACTTTTTAGGTGAAGAAAATGAATGACAAGTTCAATAACAAAAAATACTTCCGAAAAATGGGAATGCCTTTGATTATTGCATATGTTATTTATTTTCTTCACCTAAAAGGTAAAACTTTGCAAAAAAGAGCTCTGTTATGTCCTGCGTCGTAACATGTTCTTTCAAATAAAAAAAATGTATAAAATGAAGATCCACAGAGAATTTTGAGCTACCAAATAAGTCATTCTTGAACCTTTTTTTTAGTGAACACCTCACTCAAACGTCATGTTATAGGACCAAAAATTTTACCAGTCTCTCCACTACAGTCCCACAATATTCTGAAAATTCATGCTATTTGTATGTGCTTGGAATAAAAAGCTGTTCTGAGAATGAGTGTGAGAGGCCTTAAGTGTCCGAGTACTTTATGAAGTATCTCCAGCCATGTATTTAATAAAGAACAGCATAAAATTTATTAGGCAGCCTTTTTTTACATTATAAAGTTCAAGGCAAGAAATAGACGCTATCCATCCTAACCCTCTTTCTAAGTAAGCAATCAGAACGCTGTAATGCCACTAATCTACATTGCCGAGGGATTAAACGCGCACAAATTCTCAGACCACCAGCATCTAGGATGGATAAGATCCGTTATGGTTGAGACTTTTCTCCATTACTGTATAGAAAGTAATAGAAGACATTTATAGATATTTCAAATATTATTTTCGTACAATTTAAGCGAACTCATGAACAACACCTGCTTACACTGATATTGTACGATCATATGAGATAAATTAATTACCAAAATGTTTTGATGTAATGAACCCAGCAGTACAAGTACAGTAAAAAGATTTTTAAAGAAATACACGAACAGCTATAGGCATAATAGTTCACCTGCATAGGCGGCGAGAAAGTCTGTTTTCTAACTATTTCTCTCGTATATTCTCAAACAATCATCGAGTGGTCAAATACTGAATGATATAGATCCAAGGAATTCTTTACTATTACTATCACTATTGCACAATAGCATTACTTCCAAACCATTGCTCATTTGAAGCAATCTTGTCGCTTGCGAATATCATCAGCGGACGCATCCACAGATTCTGCATCTAACCCAAATAAATAAAAACTCAATCCGAGTTTAGAAGCGAATATCAACAGGAAAAACTCAAATCCACTGCTAACTTTCCCTACATGATTATTCTTATCATGACGATTGATTAAATATACATGTTTGTATTAAAGATACCAATTAGAATACGAATTACTGATACAAACAGATAAATGGCAAAACGATGTTTTGAGATATTGAACATGAAAATCAAAGACAATAATGCTATGTAACTTGAGATGATTTCATTCGAGAAGTTTCAACAGACTCATCATTAGTAACACGAGATGAACATGAACCAATTAATTGTAAAATAAAATTTCCATTACTACCATCAACAGATTACGAACTAGTTGATTTAATACTCTTTTGACTGGATAGAGAAAAATAAAAATGAAGAGCTTTTCTTCTATTATTTTCCATTAATCAATGCTCTGTACTTCGTACAAAAGTATAAAATTGTGATTTACAATGTGAGTTCAAATCAATTTACTTTTTATTTGGTGTAATTGAATTAAGCGATCTTTTGTGTGTCTATCTTTTTCGATTTTAGACTAATTATTATGTCATCGTTCATAAGAAGTATCAAACATTTCAAAGAAAAAGTAATCATTAACTATAAATATCTTCTTATATTTCGTTAGAAAGGAAGAAAGCATACAATCTATTACTTGGCAGATGATTAATATGTTGATTATTAAAATTAAAAATTAAAATTTTCCTATGAAAAAAAGCAACTCTTCGTAGAAGAGGGGAGGCTGAGCTTCTTCTACTTTCTGTCTGGATATACCACCATGTATAATTAACTTACTTCTTGAATGAACAAAGATGACATGTCAAAATACGTTTTTTTCCTACTTCAATTCGTTTTCATGCGTTAAGTAGACAAAATCAATGGTAAAGTCTAATTCAATATCAAGACAAGCATGTTGTCGAGAGTTTATGTGTAAAAAGCGAAAATAGATATGTGTAGTCACTTGTTGAAACTTTCTTATTTGGTCATTTTACTCAGATAGATGTGTTTTAACGTTATTTTTTCAGAATATTCTTTTTCCTTTATCTGTATGATATGTACATGTATTTGAAACGTTAAATCATATCGAATGCATTGCGTAAAATAAAATTGCAACTACTTACTAAAGGTTCTAGTAACTAATCTGCTCATATATTGTTATTCATTTGTAATAAGATCGAGTTTTACTCAAAAATATTTTCATAAACTATGAAATTATTTAGTCAAAAATTTACACCAGTGTGTTATCTTATGGATATTGATGCATAACAGAAATCATTATAAATAAAATTGTTTTTTTTTCATTGTATTATTTCAAAATAGAAAAAAATTAAAGAAGCAAAGAGATATGTAAATATTATAACCAGAAACAGTCGTATACTGATATTTAGGTAACAGCCAAGAATGTCCTTTAAAAAATGTCCTTGACAAAATGTCCCCGAGTTGTTGTCCTTCAAAAAATGTCTTTTACTATAAATATCCTTTACTATAAATGTCCTTTAAAAATGGTCCTTTTCAATAAAGTCCCATGAAAAAATGTCCTTCATTATTAAAATGTCCTTTTAGTAAACCATAAAAAAAGTTAACGATAATGTGATACTTAAGTGTTTGATTTATTATAGCAGATTAACTTTTATTTTATTTTTGATTCGCAACATAAAAAGAAAGACCACGTAAAAGATCTTGTACTGTAATTTTGCTTTGATTAAATCGATTGTACAGTTCTTTCATGCGTTGTTCGGCAGTTCTAGTTTGAGATCTTTTTGTTCGAGGTGGCATACCACTATTTATTTGTTGAATTAAATTATGAATTATATGAACTTCTTTTCGAATCGAATCCATGAATAGCCAAATATTCGGATGAGTTTTCTGTAAACGTCTTTTGAACCTATTGTTATAGCCTAAAATACCACAATATAATCAGTAAAAAATACTGTTTTACTTTCAAAAACCTTCACTATAATTGTTTGTTCGATCAGGTATTTCATAAACATTCCATATGAATACTTGACGCATTCAATGACTATTGAAATATTGTAATAAACCTGAAATTTCTTCACGTTCATCATCATTTAATTCTTGACCAAGTTCATTAAATAACACCTGAACATGTGATGGAGGTACTAATGCTAAAGCCATTGCTTGTTTAATAACATTTCGAATCATAAGATTATTCATATAACTTGATGATAAACCTAGTGATTGGACATGTCTATAAATCGATTGACAAAAATGAAAAAAACATCCTTTTTGGATGGTTTTCTCTGAGAACTATAGTTAGAAAAGTAGAAAAAAGTTATGGATTAGCAAAATTGTAGGTATTTTCGACAATAATTGTACCTGGATTAAAATTGCCTTTGTAAGACCTGGTTCAAAATCTGTCATTATATGTACAGGATCTAATTTTTTATTAAATTTTTTTGCCTGATCAAATAAAATGTTGAATAAGTATAAATAATTTGATGTTTTTCGATCAGGAAGAAGTGAGTGAACGACTGGTACACCTATCGTAAATAAAAGATAATTTATTAGTATGAGAAATTTTTATTTACAAGTAGTTTTGTCCCATAAATATAGCTTACATGATCCATGATGTATTGCTTGTATAATGAAGACTTGATCAAAATGTGCAGGTGAACTTGAAAATGTACCATCCATATGTAATCGTTCACTGTTAAATAATAAATGAAGTTGAATATCTGACGACCAAATTAAAATTCTTCCTGATGGTTGTATATTATCTGATGAATTGAATTGGAAACTTGGGTTTTCACTATCATGTAATAACAAACGATCACGATCAAGATAATATATTGTGTATATATCTGGTACGATAAAAGACGATGAATTTGGTATTGAAGGAAGCTTTTTCTGACGACACTGACTTAGGCCACGACCTAAAAAAGAGAAAAAAAGGGACATTAAGTGCATTAATGATACACATACATTTTTATACTATACCAATTTCAAAAATATTTGGTAAATTAGCTAGAGCATCACCACTTATTAACCATTCCGAACCTCTTGTTCAGCAATTTCTTGTAGTGATGATAATTCTCTTTCAGCTCTTTGTCGCATTTTTTCTTTCAGATCGCGTATTTACAATGCAGCAGGATTTGGTAAATGTGTGCGATTAATCTTTTTTCCAGAAAAACGTATAAATGCATCATTGAGATTTGTGTGTAAAAGAACGCCACAATCTCTTTTTGCACAGCGCCAAAANTATTATGTGTAAATTCTAACAGTTTTGTATTTTCTTTGTCAAAATTCATAAGAAAAATTTATGAAAATCGAATAATCAATTACTGTAATTTTTTTTCTTTATATCCTTTATTAACTTTACCGTCAGGTGTGATGAAAGCAATAGATATTTTTTTAAATAAAAGTTAATTGAAAAACTCGAAGCAATTTATTAAAAATAAATAAAATATCTTTGAAATTGCGATAATATCATATCAGATTGGTGATAAAGCAATGGATAATGTTTAAAATAACCGAGGAATAAATCGCGATTTATCGTAATAATCGCTAAAAATATCATTAAAAATCGGCGATTAATCGCGTTTCAGCTCACGATTATCGTTTCGATATATCGCGATTAATCAGCAATTTTTCAGCAATTTTTACGACATGGGAGAGCACTTCCTTTCAGATTTCATGTCCATCTTTGTGTTAATTCAATGTCTTTGCCTAAGCACTGATGATTTTCTGAAAATTCTACAATACTGAAGTTGGTGCTTCGAATGTGACGAATTGTCACACTCATAGTTACAGTAAAGCGATATACATTACGAGTTGAACGAGAAGTTGATCAGGACTATCTATCTTTAAGGACTACATAATTGACAAATGCGAATGATGCAAAAAGGTATAAAGTGAGTTTCAATCAATATAGAACACAGGACAATTCCTGAGATTCCATCAGACACAGGTAACAACCAAGTTTTGTAACACCTCGCAGGTAAATACGAAGGCAACTTTTCGCGATAAGTTAGTTTTTTGGATGCCTCATTGATGATTTCATCATATCGACGGAAGAGATTTATTGTGCAATTCAGTTGGCTTGAATTCAATTTGAAGAAACCTATAGCGGAATTATTTCTACATTCAATCGATGAGAATATCGCTCGATGAATAGAGTATGCAAGGGCTAACTCATAGAGACAGCAACTATTGAGATTTCATTTGCCTGAATGTAACGAATAAGCTGCACTTCAAAGTTTAGGAATGTGTAGGTCTGTTGCACCTAATTGAGCAGAGTAGGAATATTGTATATTTCGGGTACATCGGGATCGATCTTGACTTTATTGAAAAAAAAAACGAATTTCCAAAAAAACGAGAAAAAGATGGTCAATATCTTTTACACTTAGATATCGACACAGTTTAATAGTTCTCGCAACTAACTTATCATCCGCCTCATCCACCACAACCTCCACATCCACCACAACCTCCACATCCTCCGCCACCTCCACATCCACCGCCATCTCCACCTCCCCCGCCATCTCCACCTCCCCCGCCATCTCCACATCCACCTCCACTTCCACCTCCTCCGCCATCTCCACATCCTCCGCCACCTCCAGATCCACCACCACCTCCACATCCGCCTCCACTCGATGAGTATGTAGCAACTGGTGCAATTATTATTGCGCAGGCGCTAACATATCCCGATGTGCGCAAGTTATCTTTGTCAATATCTTTGCCATAATCTACTTTGTAGGTCATCTTCCACTGTTCAGCTGTTTTTTGATAAGCATCAGCTAGAATATACTTTTCTAGAGAGTCATTATGATCAAGAAGAAAACCACATAAGGCTTTCGACGTGTTTTGATAAGATATTGGAGATCTCATATGTGTATGCCATATCAAATCAATATCGAATGTTGGTACAATTAGTTCACCATTTTTTGCTAATTTTAAAAATGAAATATAATTTTGCACCATTTGTTCGAATAAGTTTCGCGTCAATCGTCGTAGATCCATTGAAAAAAGTTTATGTTGCTTAAATTTTTTAAGAAAATCACGTTGACGAACTACAGCTTCTGCCAGATCGATCGAAGGAACAAATGTTGAAGAATTTCTTATTGATTCGAACAAATTAACTGAACGGTGTTTTCGACGTTGTTTTATTCTTAATCGTCGATATTTTTTATCGACAGGTATACCATTTGGTAATTGCTTAGCACAATCGTTGTCATAAGCAATTGGATGAAGACGATGAACATGCCAGATCCAATCGATCTGCCATGGAAGTCTTCGTTGTTTATACTTGGTTGCAATTCCTCGATGAGCCATGCGTCTACAATAATCATCGATATAATAATTCAACGTCTCACCTTGCTGCGTCATTTCTGGATGTGCAATTACTCGACGAAGCAATACAATATGATCAACAAAATCACGAGAAGACATTGCAAATGTCTTTCCATCACTTGTATAAATATTTACAGAAATATGTGGTATTGAAATTGAATGTGAACTGCCCATATCTTGTCAATATTATTGTTGAATAACTATTACTGTTTTATTTCCAAATAAGTTACACTTAAGACTAAAATAGTTCAATGTTTATTATTTCTAACGATATTGTGTTCATAGAGAAACAAAACAACGTTTTTCTTTTTCGTGAAACTTGTTGAGTGACAATACTGACTGATTTTCATGAGTTCAGTAAGATTTTAGAGAGAAGCTGTAAGAGGAAGAATAAAAAATATTAAAAAGTTCACCTGATATTTGCTTAAAGGAGAAATAATTGTTTTTTTTTAAATGTTTTATCAATTTTATAACAAAAAAAAGACCTGTTTAATCCAGCTAGTAAAAAAACAGTCACTTATCCAAAAGAGCTTAGTTTTGAATGGCTTGTGCGTTGACTTTAATTGTTTTCTTATAATTTAAGTCTTCATGAGGGATTTGGGTGCCAGAAGAGGACGATTCGCATACTGAAAGAATGAGATATAACGTGATAACTGTCAGAAAAAGTTATGTTTTTCAGTTTTTTTTCAGTTATTTCTATATCTTTGAAGTTTCTAATTTAAAGTCTACAGAAAATTTAAAAATTTAAATGTAATTAGTTTAATCGAAAAAAATCTGATTTTAGTTGTTTCCACTCTGTGCTTACTTCTGGTTCCAATGACATATTCATTCTATGTTACATATTCGTTTATTTATAAGTCTATTTGAACAAAATTCAACTAGTCTTCCTACTTTTTCTTCCTATACTCGAGACTGACACCCGTAAGTGTTCTACTCTCGTTTTTATACACACACATATATAATGAGTCAAAAAATTTCCAAGTGTCGTTTATTTAATTATTGAAGCATGACTGCAATACATTATGAATCATAATGACGCAGAGGAAGTAAAAACATGAATACGCAAATATTCATCACGAAAGTTCGAAGCTTTATGGAAAAATTATTCTTAATAGACTTTTTGAAAAGAAAAATCAATATGTCAATGAATTCATTGGATAGATTTAGGTTATTGTACAAGCTTATACAATCAATAAAAAGAATAACAAAAAATTTCAGAATTCATTATTGTCATAAATTGGTAGTTATGTCTGAGCGTGATTATCACCAATATTTCTCTATAATTCTATAGAATAATCGATACGTGTCGAAGAATTTCATTTTCGTTCAATTTCTTCAATTATTCAATTCGACACAATCATAATAGTTTCATAAGTGTCTTTCAATTGAGTTATTTCTTTTAAAGTTTAATCAAGGGGGGAAAAGCTGATTCTATAGCGATAGAATCATCGGAATCACACAGAATCACTCAGAATCAATAGAATCACTCAGAATCATTCAGAATCATTCAGAATCACACAGAATCACTCGGAATCACATGGAATGAAACACCTAAGAAATATATGTCTAAGCTTCTTATCATGCTTGATCGAATATATTTCATTGGTTAGAAGCAGTTAAGTAGTTTTTTGGCAGTTTTTCACCGAGTAGTAGAATTAATTTCACCATTTTACAGCAAACAAGCAGGTTTTTATTAAACTCCTGTATACTTTCGAAGAAAATATACACGTTTGCTGGTTTAAAGTGAGTTTTTCGCAACTTGCTCGTCGTTCTAGCAATGGCGAGTGAGAAGGAGAGAACAAAGTCAAAGATTATTGGGTAGATTTCTATAGTATAGAGAAAAGACGTGTAAGCAATAACGATGGTAATATTATGCTAAAACTCTGGACACCCTCACTACGTAGTCTAAATATGGCAAGTTTTGGTATTTAATGCATAACGAAATGGTGTTATTGTAGNACTAACATACTGGAAAGATAAAATTATCTGTGTACTACTCATGTATCAGAAAAAAGATCAGTTTTATCGTAACAGGTTGAAATGGCAATTTCTGAAATCTTCCCCTGTAGAACTACAAAAAAAGATGAAATTCCGTAACAAAGTGAAATTCCGTAACGAGCGATATTTCAAGTTTTTTATTTGATGAAGCTAAGACGAATCAGAAATGACTTGATATTCTAGTAGCTTGTTAAAAGCTGAACAACTTTTGAATATAATCTTCATTTGAATACTTCGTTCTTTCGTATAAAAATGCTTAACTTGTAGCCTCCCTAAAAAAAATTTCCATTTTTAGAAATTCCGTAACGGTCACTATTTTTTGAATAACTCTGCTGCGGTTGAAGACAAATTTGTGAAATTTTTACTGATAATAGATCTAAGTGAGCTGTATTTATGATAATAATTTCAGACAGTTCACTCGTATTACTAAGCAGTTATACAGGTTGCAATCTGAAAAAATGAAATTCCATCACGCGTGGCCACGCCGTACAGCAAAAAAGGTTTCGTAAAAAAAATACGAAACCTTTAAGGTTTCGTATTAAATTCTAACGGCTTTTTACTAAGCACTAATGGTTTGGCACTAAACCAGTAGAATTTAATACGAAACTTTAAAGGTTTCGTATTTTTTTTACAAAACCTTTTTTTGCTATACGGAACTTAAAAAACGTTTCGCAGGAAAAAGGTTCTTCCCGTGTATCCAGGGGAAGAACCCTTAAAGGTTTCGTAGAACTGAAAAATCGTTTTTTAAGCATTTGAATGCATTTCCAAGCTTTTTCAAATCTACGGAACCTTTTTCGGGGGTTTGGTAAAAAACCTTTTTTTTTATAGTGTAGATCTCTGTGGAACTTTAGAAAACTGCAAGGTATTCTTTGAAAGATTGACACTGATGAAACCCTGAATATGTAAGGATTCTCAGTATGTCTTAGCAACCATATAGAGTACTCATATACCTACATAATGATGAAAACCGCAGCTCTCTAGCTATTTTCGTTCTTGAGTTATTCCAAAAATACACACGACCATTTAATTTTTGGACAGACATTAGTATCCACATGCAGTAAAAACCGTTAAAAAACTTTGAATGCGTTTAGAAGTAAAGAAAAATATGAGGAAGTGCCAAGAAGAATCAAGAACTATGAGCATAAACCAAATCGAACGAGAATGAGAAAGTACCATCGAGTACAAAAGCACGTTTAATCCTTCTTGCTCTCAATAATAGGAAATTGTTTTCATCAACCCTAGAAACGCAGATTCTGAGAAAGTGCAGCTACTTATTGACAGCTTGTACAGTTCATTTCCAAGCACCATTACCATGCGAAACGTGATTCCCTTCCTCACGCAAAATCGAAGCGACTCCCTGTGTCGTCTTTTTCATTCCTGCTTGCCAGTCAGCTGAAAGTGTTGAGCCAGGAAATCACATTCCCACAGTCTAAAATTGTCACAAGACATCATTCTCATTACTGCGATCACCATAAATAACCTTCTCTATTTGGCTCTGAGAGCCAACCGCCTAACCTGAGCCGCGCTGTCAAAGCAATTGCCCTCTGGTGCTATCGGTGATGCCGCAACACTCACCACGAGCTAGACACAATTACTCAGTACAGGCTCACGACACATACCCAGTGAAAAAGTCTCGAAGAGTACCAATTGCTGGGTCACTTCCACTATCCTGTCAACATACGCCCAATATAGTGTCCTCAGACTCCATCAGCAGTTCTTTGCAGCAGTAATTGAGCAGCTAGAAGTTCCCCTTCGCATTTAGTAGAAATTGATCATCTTAGGGAATCGAATGGTATCGATTGAGGGCGCCAGGCTGATGCACAATCATATTTCAGAACTCAAGGTATTCTACTATGGTAGGACTTCAGGAGCCACGAGTACCCTAATAGTAGGACTTGAGGGCCCAAGAGAACTTCTCCCCCGAATACTACGACTTGAGGAGCTGAGGTTACCCCCAACAGTAAGACTTGAGGGCCCAGGGGTACCCCCGAATAATCGGACTTAAGGACTCAGGGCTATAGGTTTGGTGAAGAGAGACACATACCTGACTGTTACTCATATTCCCGGGTAACTGGTAACGTAACGGTAACTTTTCACTGATAGTTGAAGGTTCCTCATAAAAAAAAGTTATTTGTTATTTTTTTTGTTATTTATAACAAATAACAAAAAAAAATATTGTTATTAATAACAATAGCAATACATTCACACGTCTAACACAGAAGTCTCAACCCGAATCCGAACCCGAACCACGAACCGTTCAGTGCATGCCTATGAATAACTTCGAGCGAATTGACAAAATGAAAATGAATAGTAGCGCACATAG
Organism: Rotaria sp. Silwood2; assembly: GCA_905329745.1. Taxonomy (NCBI): domain Eukaryota; kingdom Metazoa; phylum Rotifera; class Eurotatoria; order Philodinida; family Philodinidae; genus Rotaria; species Rotaria sp. Silwood2. The sequence continues at coordinate 172,826 of CAJNSZ010000169.1, read as the reverse complement.
AAATAAATCTTTGTTCGAAATTTAACATAAAATAGTCTACGAAAGGTTTTTCACTTTACGTATTTGGTATTAATAATTTAGTGAGGCTAGAAA
>CAJNSZ010000169.1:146668-172633 GCA_905329745.1 Rotaria sp. Silwood2 | reverse complement strand
GAGAGGATTGTGCTGGGAAGGCTAACATGCGGATATGATGGGGCGAGTTTTAAGTCTGTCGGTAAATGGGAAGCCGATTGATCTTCCGTTTGATCTTGAACCCGAAATGTTAAATAACGATGGTGTGTATCAAGTAATAAATCAACATGAAAAACGTCAATTGATTTATTTATTGGTTGCTGATAGAGTGTAAATTCCTTGATGGGCCAAGTGTATGGACGTGATTTTTCAGAGGACTTTTGAATAGAACCATCAAAAATATTCAGAACCCATGTATTTTGTGATGAAAATGTAGAAAACATTTGAAAATCAGGTTGATAAATAATACCAATTGAAATTGAAAGAGTAGCATCACTAACAAATCTAGAAGAATGTATATTAAATCGAATAGATTGATAGCGTTTATTCTTAGAGAGGAAACCGTGATTTGTAGACGCAAATACTTGATGAGAATATGTTTTGTCAATGTACTCGATCTTAGAGTTGTAGCCACCGAACATTGCGTTCCTTCCAGTATCTTGTACTTGTACTTTTTGTGTATAAGTTTGACAGCATATTGTACGATTGTTGTCTGAAAATTTGGCATGGTCATCAGACGAAAGATTTCGAAATTGGACTTCATTTTCCCAAAGAGATATTAGTTTGGTTGCATGATCAAAACGATCACTAATACTCCATTCTAATTGTTCAAGTCGTTGGCCATATTCATGAATAATATTTTCCAATCGAGAGATATCATCAAGTCGAACACAGTCTAGGTCGAACTGCATATTAAATTGACGTGATATTCGTCCAAAAATAAGAGTAACTGTCACATCTAGTCTCACTTTTGTACCCTGTTCTAATATTTTGAGATTTTTATTTGAACATTTCCCATCGTTGTCAATCAATTCCTGAAGTAATTCAAAGAGATGCTCACATGTTTCACAAGCACCTTGTGTCATATTAACGATAGCATCTTGATCGATCTCTGTTCGATAGATTCGTTTTGTTTGACAATGTTCAGCACCGATTGATAATCTCGATTGAGAATGATGAACATCAATTTTGTATAATTTTATAAGATTTTCATCAGAATTGGACTCGCAACGTGTCATTGTAAGATAAGTGAAAAGAGCAACACAACGAATAAACTCGTATCATTCTTTTTCGTTTCTTATCTGATGCAAATTTATCTTTCATTCTCATTTTATAAGACAGTCAAGAGTTCATCTATTTTGTAATCAAACACAGCAAAGAGTAACGGTTTCTAACTCAATAGCACAAAAGCAAATATTTTAAAAAGAAATTACAATTATTAAAGTAAAAATTGTTGGTAGATTCATTCGTGTAGATTTATTCAATGTTTTTATTTTTCAAATCATTAATCGTTTCAGAATATATCAATAAACTGAATTTTTTAGAAGAAATTTGACGCACATCAAATCAGTTGAAAATAATGGATCTAACTATACTATCAAAACATTTCATAGTTTCCTTTTATGATTTTTCGCGAGAACTATTTTGTAATCTTTTCTCTTTTTTTGCAGCATGATAGACAGTGATGTTTTTCCCTGATGTTTGAATTATTATTCCTTTCTTTTTTTGCACAAATGATGATATTGATAAGGTTTGTGGGTGTGGGTGTGGATGTGAAGAGGAGAATTAAACCCAAATGCCCACACCCAAACCCCACACCCACCCACCAATATTGATTGATCCGTGTCAGAGGTGAAAATGATTTCCTTGTAAAGAAATGATTGTTTGATAAATAATTGAACAGATTTTGTCAACTTGTCTATTTGATCAAAATGATTAATATTATCGTATGTTGTTTTCTATAAGCATATATTTTTTGTTGTACAGTTTTTCTTTTATTCTTTTTAGAGCGTTGAAGAAATTATCACCAAAACCAAAATAATTTTTTTCATTTAAACATCACTATGTCATTAATAGCTGATGAATATTGTTTCAAGTATAAAATCTATCGACCTAAGCATGATACACTTCAATTACTGTGTACACAAAGACGTGCATGAGTCGTGGCTCTTCTGGGGGTGCTTCACACCCACACGAGAATTTCGAAACTTGAAACTTGAAAACTTGAGATTTCAATTGGTTTTAAGTTTCAAGTTTAACATGTATGCATCTGACACGGTATTGTAAATATTATGATTGAAAACGGTGGCGTGTTCTACTCCTGATAAAATTTTGTTAAGATTTGCATTGAGAGTGCCTAGGAAATTGTGAAGTTCGCGAACTTAGACGAATGGGATTCAAAATTGAATATAACTCAATGTAAATATAGAAGATTAATGCCTCGTCCTTTTTTTAAAAATTGCTTGTTATTTCAAATAAGTTTTTTTCAGTATTTATACTTGGTTCTTGAACGTCAACATTGCCTGGAGAATACTTTTTTTCAGTAAAGACAACTATGTTTCAACTTGCACAATCTGTATTGGCATAGACGATGCAATGAATCGTAATCATCGTATTGAAAAAGGTGTATACTGGTGACTCATTCTAATTTTGCTTTGATCACATGTTTGCATTGCCACCTTTTCTATTGTAAACGATTTTTCACTTTCATATATTTATCTATCGATATGTATACTCTATTTGATATTTTGCCTACTGCTTTAAGGAAATTGGTAGTATTTTTTCGACGACTGTATCATTTCAAGATTATTCTTTTAGTAACATTGATTGTTTATCTTTTTAATATTTTCCACGAGAAAGTGTTCATTTCCAGTCAAGAACCTTTCTTCGATACTTTGCTATTCGACGACAATTGGGAATTTTCCTTCGATGAACAGACCTGGATTGCTGTAACATTGCCACATACTCCTCACCTAGAACCTATCGAGAAAATTGAACAACAACGGCAGGGTACATGCTTCTATCGGAAACAATTGCCGATTGATGGGAAATATTATCATATAACACTTCAGTTTGATGCAGCAATGCACGAAGCAGATGTCTGGGTAGATGGTTTACATGTTGGTCGTCATCTCGGTGGTTATTTACCCGTCTATATTGACATTCCAAGCGGAGGGAACATAACAGTTCGTCTTCGTAACACTGACAATCCTCTTATTCCACCAGGTAAAAGTCTGTCTGCACTAGATTTTAATTATTATGGTGGTCTCTATCGTCATGTATGGCTTCTAAAAAAATCGCACCACCTTCGTTTCAATCGACATGTTAGCATTCAATATGAAAATATTAGTCGAGCTCAAGTGCCTCTTAGTGTACGGTTCAATGTCATTCATAGATCTGGTGAACTCGACCAGTATCGAATCCGATACTTGTTGGATGGTCATGAACTATTGCCTTCGTCCATTTTACTTCAAGAAAATCCATCAACGACATCTTATTCATATGATGTAAAAATGATTGTTTTTAATCCTCGTCTCTGGTCACCATCGCAACCGAATCTCTATGAGTACGTATTGGAACTTTTATCAGACATAGGAACAACAGAGAGAATATTTGATCGACACAACATCACCATTGGATTTCGTTCACTAGAGTTTCAATCCAATAGTTCACATTTATTTTTGAACGGACAACAAATGGATTTTCTTGTTGGAACAAATCGTCATCAAGAGTATCCTTACGTTGGCTATGCTCTTTCCGATCAAGCACAATATCGTGACGCTTACAAAATAAAAAAAGCCGGTTTCAACTTAGTCCGTTGTTCTCATTATCCACCATCGCCAGCTTTTCTCAATGCCTGTGATCGATTGGGACTTCTTGTTATTAATTCGATTCCTGGTTGGCAGTTCTTTGGCGACAAAACTTTTCAAAACAACAGTCTCGATGATGTTCACCAGATGTTTCGTCGTGATTGCAATCATCCGTCGGTGTTTCTCTGGGAAGCAAGTCTCAATGAAAGTCCGATGACAAAAGAGTTCATGATTCGTGCTCATGCAATTGTCAAAGAGGTGTCGCATGGGTTGACTAGTGGATGGCTCGACGAAGAAAATATCTATGATGTATTTACACCAGCTCGACAACATGGTCAAGCGCCTGATTATTATAGAAATTATCGAGCAAAGAATAACAAACCACTTCTTCTGGCCGAGTATGGTGACTGGGAATACTTCGCATCGCATAAAGATAATTTCAATCAGGCATACAACTCTTCAAGGTTCTATGAGAACACGTCAAGACAACGAAGATATGATGGAGAAAAACGATTGTTACAGCAGGCACACAATTTCCAAGAGGCTCACAATGACAATCGTCGTGCTAGTCAAACAGCTCGGATTGTGGGTGATGCTAATTGGTTAATGTTTGATTACAAACGAGGCTATGCACCTGATATTGAGGCATCCGGAATTATGGATATCAATCGATTACCCAAATTTGCTTTCTATTTCTATCAGTAAGAGTGACAACAGAAAAACAAAGAGTTGATCTCATAAAATCAATACTGATTGACTCTCTTTTCTCTATTCAGGAGTCAATGTACATCTTGTGAACCGATGATATTTATCGCTAGTTATTGGACAAATTTGTCCAATACATCTGTTACAGTTTATTGCAATTGTGAACACGCCGAACTTCGACTGAATGGTGAGAGAATTCTGAACGGTGGCAAACAGCAGCACGATTCATCTTATCTTCTACGTTCTCCGTATATCTTCAATATTGATCGCTACATACCTGGACGTTTGGATGCTACTGGTTTTATAGGTGGAACAGCTGTTGTTCGAACACATCAATCAACGCCTGGGAATATTCGTCATCATTTGAATATCGAAATTGATCTGAGTGGGCAATCATTGACAACGAAAGATCTTGTCTTCGTCTATGCCTATATATGCGATCAAAATGATATTGTTATTCCGAATGCAGACGACTTGATTACATTTTCTCTTCTCAACGCTCGCAACTGTGCATTGTTGGTAGGTGACAATCCAGTACGAGCTGAAGCTGGCATCGCGAGTATTCTTTTGAAAACGACAAATAAGAGACCAGTCGATTTCATAACACTTATTGCTAAAGCATCGACTATCGAACATCAAGAAACACGACATATATTCTATGTCGCTTAATAAAGCTTTCTTTGTGGTACAGCCGACACAAAAGACATGCATGGAATTTTACGGACTTGTCAATATACAGTGCCCGCTAATTTCATCGAATGAAAACTTCTGTTTATATTTACTAATGCAGGGTGTGGGTGTTAGTATTTTCTTCATCCACACCCCATAATGGTAAAGTTTTCTGTGAGAACTTCTAAAGTAAAACATGCGAATAGAAAAATGCCCATTAAATTAGAAAAACTTCGCAAAGATAAACAGTAGACATTCTATAATTTCGATTCTTCTGAGACAAAACAAAAGTTAGATTNCTAAATAGCTAAATCATCTGATTCTATAGAAATTCGATTAAAATTAAGATAGAGTAAGATAAAAACAAACCTTTTTACCATTTCTTCTTTCAGATTAGTTCGAAAAGCTACTTAAGGCCACCCCCCCCCCCCCCCCAAAAAGTCACTTTTCGTCAGAATGATCGAAACTGAGATAAATGCATGGGGAAATAGCCGGTGATCGGCTCTTTCATAAACGACGAAACTTTTTACTCGACACTTTTTTTCCAAAAATATTGGAATATTTTCGTCATCACGTATTCGAAAAACAAGCTGTTTTCACAAAAAGTCGAATATTAGTTTTCGTTTTTCTCAGAATGTGACTTTGACAATGTATCTCCAACGCCGTTCTATCACAGTGCGAGATAAAGTCAAATATCTGTTTGCTTGAAAGCTTATGTCTAGGGCTGGCTCTCCTCATGGTCCCTTTTTTAAAATTAGCCTCTTTAGTACGTCGTAGAAAGTGAACCAAACATGTCAGTCAAAGAAATATTGCTCACTTTCTATAGACCGAATGAAACAATCAAATTCGAGTCCGCATTTTACCACAATCTGTCTATTTTTTCCTTGTCTGTCATTGTCAGCCTGTCAGATCAACATTTTTAATACTAAATATGCCAGCAAATACAAAGTACTCGAGAAGTTTATGCTTTTGAAAAAGTATGTGGTGGGGTGTGGGTGTGAGTTCTACATCAATCCATACACACCCACACCCAATAATGATTTTAAGAATCAATATGCCTACATCTATCGAAGTGGTAGTCACAAATGAAATATTAATTTATCTCAGTCTTGCTTGAATTGAAACTTAGGGAATAACGAATATTTCTATGACAATCGATACTCAGATAATTGTTCTAATGCGTCCATGGAGTACGATGAACTCTACGTACGAGTAAACGCCCGACCATTCCAACAAAAAGCCAATTGCTATCAAGAGAAATATTCTACCTAATAGAACATGACTCTTCTTTCGAAACAGACACGAAAAATACCTTCTTTACTGTTTCTCTTCTACAATTTTCCCACTCTTTCAAGATTTCAATAGATTCTTCTAAATGAAAACTCACTTATCCGCTCCCACACGAGCAAAAAATGATAGAGGATGCCCGACATGACTAGTCTCGAATGTTTTTATTACCGTCTGGTCTAGTCTGAGATGACCTGCGATTCATCAGGACTGGTATTCTAGACAGAGTATATTGTGTAACTAAATATAGACTGGTTCAGAATGTGTCCACCAGAGATGAACGAGTCGCGGTGTCACACTGATCCTCCTCCCCTCACTGGAGGCGGGGAGGAAATTTTAAACGGGACGGTGACGGTACATTGCGAGATTTCGCGGTTTCCCCACCTATTGACAATATTCAATTGCTTTTTGAAATAGTCAGACCTTTAGAGACATCTTTTAATCTTTTTAAAAATGTCTTCACGTGTAACTATTGGCGGCAAGATTTATTCCATCAAATTGCTCAACCGAAAATGTGTATATTTGTAAATGTCTACATTGTTAGGTCGGCTGACTGCACGAAGTGTTGGCAGAGCCTCTTAGTTGCCTAGCAATTTTCTTTCTTCTTCGTCTTCTCAACACATGAGTCAACATTCAAGTCAATCACTCGTTCTCAACTCCTGGTTATTATTTTCAGCCGAAAAAAGTTAGGCGAGATCCTGATAACGTGACGAGTGCACATCCGAAATCCGTTTTTCGAAATTCGGCAGCGTTCGGGAGATATAGGAATGCCGAAAATCAATAATTAACACCTGATAGTTTCCTTATATGGGTATGCATGACTCAATCTTAGATGATCATTCACATATAAGATGTCAAATGCATAAATATATTTTAATTAATTGTCGCCTTATGCAACTTAAACTCTTCCATCATGAAGTCTCGAATATCGAGACAAATTTTTCAATGACGACCAAGTATTTCAAATAAGTATAGAAAAAAAGAAATTAACAGCTGACGATTTCCTTAGTCTTCTGCTTGTCTAGTGTATTTTCATAAGTGACTTAGCTGATGGGGCGAATTATCACTGAAATAAACTATCCAACTCAACGAAATAAATAGCAATTGATAGGCTTCCTCAAAATGAACGTCCTGTCTGCAGTCAACCGACATTGCATCCAGCGCACAGCGCTGAATGGCAGTTTAGTTGTTATTTATATTTATATACTGATATTTATTAAATGTTAGTGATAAATTAAAATTTGATTTATTTCTGAAAACAGATTTTGGATAGGACGGGGCGGGGCGGAGTGGTGGCGCTGTAACTTTTTTCTTGCCTCGTCCATCTCTGGTGTCCACCACCTGTCATGACTAGTCAATTTTGTCTATTCATACTGTCTAGGCTCGTCAGTAAAACAGACAGATAGATGACGACGGCTGGATTCGAACATTGAATGGTATATTATTGAATGCATGCCTAGTCTAGACTATTCTCAAAAATGATCTGGATTGGTGTGAAACATCATCTTTATCGTCCATGACTAGTTAGCTTTGAGAAGCTGGTGTTAAATTGGATCCAGAATAATATAAATTCTTCCGGCAATTCATTTTAGTTTTATCTTACTTTTAAGACAACTTTTTTAGACTGATTCATACTGAAACTAGAAAATTGTATAATATTTTACAGGATTTTTTTAAGGATTTTAATTATTTCTTATAATATCTAATTCAGAACTGGATGCTTTTATAATATAAAACACGTAGCAAAATATTAATCATCTTGTTTTCAGTTTTTCATTTTCAATAGAAAGAACTTCCCAAAACGAATAGTTACGACAAGAGTTGATTGAATATTTGATAATATGCAACTCACGTGATAAAAACCGGCAGTTTATTGGTCCGGTTACCGGCTCCCAATGATGTAATTTACCGCGGTTTACCGCTAAAAATGGTCCGGCATTCGCAACATGGGAAGTTATCAATTTTTACCAATTCATATAAAAAATAAGCATCGAGTAACTTTATGGGTTAAAAATGTTACACTTTTTATACTAAAGCTACAAAAGTATGTTAAAACACAAAACAGTGAATAAAATTACAAAGCAGTTGTTAACGTTTTAATGAGAGTTGCATATTTATATGCTTCAAATTTTTTAGATTATCAAAAATAGGGCTAGTTTTATTTGAGGAATAGTTTAACTATCTTTATATGAGAGTTATATGTTATTGTAAGAAGATAAGAGTTTCCTTATCCTTTTTTTCCCGGGATCATCTGTTTCTTAACACTTTGAAACAGTTCTTATTGTATAGTTATGAAAAATAATCGAGAATTTAGAAAAAAAAGGAATCGCTTTTTATTAGCAGAGCTTTTAATGATTATTTTATTTTTTCAGACTATCATCACTCAATCAATGAACTCAAGAAAATATATAAAAAAAGTTTAAATATCGTGTTTGAGCGCCATCTATGTATTCCTGTGAACATAGAAAACTTGTAAGAAATATTCACTCTAAAAACGTTTCCTAGTATTCTTTCATTTTATTTTCTTAAATATGATTGATAAATCATCAATATATTTCATCATCTTCACATTTCTAATTGGTTATAAAAAAAACTCCTTTAATGTTGTCGTCATCATCCATCGTTTTTCTTCCGTTTTCGTTACACTAATCTTTCATAATTCTATACATTGTTCGAGATGCATATGACTGGCTCATGTTTTTTTTACATAATATATTGCAAAATCGTCTCATTCCGATAATACAAACAACGATATAGAGAATAATATTTCACTTGCATGAGATAACCATTATCGAAATTATACTTAATGCAAGATATATATATGGTAGTAGGACAGATATAGAATCGAAACTTTGTTGACCAAGACTTAGTGCAAAGAATGAAATAGTTGATGATGACGATTGTGTCTACAATATGAATTTGAATAAATAGTCCAAAACAACAACATGAAGCTCAACAGAAAGAATTCGATCAAATGTAAGATAATAAAAACTCTTCATTTATTTAATATTCATTTTTTTCTTTCTTACAGTAAAGAAAAAGTTTGCAAAAAAATATATACAGTTGAAATTAACATTAGAAGCATTGCATGTTTTTTTTAATGAAAATCAATGGTTCCAATTGATGAACGTATAAAAAACTAGAAAAGCACATCAACAACAGAATGTAAAAACGAAAGCGACACAATTAATTATTTAACACGAAATATCAAAAGTGACGGGTGAAGAAATCATTTACAAAAATGGTATCTATAATAGCTACAAAACAACCATCTACTCAGTTGAAAAGATATATATATAGGGACAGAGAAAAAGATTCTTAACTTACGAAGGAACAGCCCGAAGTGATTCAATACTTGTGCGATCATATCCTGAACATATAAAGACGACTTTTAGAATCGAATAACATCAAAAAGTTTCGAGCTAAATAGACCTTCTTTACAGTGTGATCTCAAATTTGATGGATTTTTGACCTAAACTTTTCTTGTAAGCAGGTCTTATCATTTCAAGAATATTTTAAATGTTTCAGTCGAAGTAATGACTTCCTTGTTGAAATCTAATGGAATTTGGACAATTGAATATTTCCACAAGGAAAATAATATTTCAGAACAAAGAAAAATCTTTTGTTCAATTTTTCTTGCAATAACTTGTCCTCAAATAAAATCCAACGAAAATTTCTTAACTCTATAAACAAGGTCTATAGGTCGGAGTTAAACATATGCGGGATCGGAACTCAGTCTATAGTAAATTATCATATGAATCTGAACATAATTCAAGAGAAATGATTGAAAAAAGTGCTGGTCGTCAACTAAATCAATAAAAAAAACGAGTATTTTAGATGTCATACGAATAAATTCTGGTATAGTTTTATGTAGACTCGATGAACTATATCCCACACATCTTCTAATCAAAATCTTTATATGATTATTCTAGTCTAGTAGTTCTCTGTGAATATCCGAAATATGAGCTGAAAAAGTGATAAATCACTTCGAAGAATTTCTTTGTGAGTTTTATTTTATTCTTTCAGATATAATTTAAACATTACTAAAATTTTTCGTATTGGTAATTCCACCATCACCTGGTTGTCTATTTCGATTATTTTGCGAATAATTTGAAAAAATAATTCGAGCTCCCGATTGATTATTATTCGACAATGGTACAGATAATTGACGTGATTTAGCTCGAGTATTAAATGGTGGTTGTGGTATATAAGTAAGTTTAGATAATTCATCTTTTCGATGACGATTTCGTTCAATAATAATTGCTTGTATACGTGCTATTTGTAATAATATAAGAAGAATATTTTTAAAAACAAAAAAATAACTTGTATAATCATGACTACCACAACCAAATATAGCATATAATCTTACAATAAGAAAAGGTATATCCATAAGAAATGTTATTAAAAGTGAATTTGTTAAAAATGAATGTAATTCTTTTAATCTATTATTGCTAACTTCTGGAACATAAATAACAAATTGTAAACAACTTATTGACCATACAATTAAAGTTGCATAAACAAGACGTGAATTTGAATAAAGTTGAGGATATGATAATAAATCAATAAAATCTAATAAATCCATACCTGTTGTAAAATATTTAAATAATAAATCTGTTTTACCAAAATATGATATTGAATCTTGTTTAGGTAATAATGCACGAAGTATAAGAAGAAGAAATAGAAAAACTTGTATTTCAATTTGTGACCATATATATTTGAAATTTTTTAAAAATTCTTTTGGATTAATCCATGGTTTTTGTATACCACCATATGGAGTTGGAGAATGAGTAAATAATATAGGAATATTTTTCCATGCATCTTGTTTAAGTTGATTAATTCGATGTAATTCAAGTACCCATATAGAAGCAATTATTGTTGTTGAATAAACAAATATAAGAACTGAAAAACCACGAAAATATTCTTTACATCGATAAAATACTAATGAAATAATGGCTTCAACAAAAAAGCATATTGTTCCAAACATAGGAATAAAGTATAACTTTGTTTTAACCTTTATAGTATAAAGAACATATATTGAAAGACCCATATGAATAGCACATAGAAGATGAGCAATAATCAAACGAATTAAACGATGACGAACGATTGATTTTGTCTTCATTTTTTCTTTCTGAATATATGTAAAATTGTTTTGATGATTAGAGAAAATATTGGTGATAAAATAAAATAAAAATGTACCTTACAAATATTTGATTGTTTGTAAGAAATATTTGATCATAGGTGAGAAATTTAATATTTATATAGTTTCGTTATTTCTACAAAAGGTCTTCTTGGTATTTTATTTATTCCATCTACTATGTAATGAAGCGTATAAATCTGACAACTATTTCATTACTTTTTTTTTTCTTTCTATACGAAAGAGATTTTTGTGATCGACCAAAAAAGAGAACGAACGAAAGAAAATAAATAAATAAATTTTGCTCATTTTCAGATGATGAATAAGTAGTAAACAGAAATATGAATGACGTGGATATAATTGCTGAACAACATCCTCTTGAACTAATAGGCACAAATCATTATCAAACAAATGATGATGATAATGATACTATATCAACTTTTATACCGCGATTAGCTGAACCAATTATTATTCGTGGTGCTGGTCATATAACTGTATTTGCATTAAATAACAAATTTGATGAAGAATATCCACAAGGTTTAACATATAAAGTTTCTCGAGATGAATATCAAGAAACTATTAAACGAGTTAATATGATTTTAAGAAAAAATGTCCCAATGAATTTTAAATGGTAAGCTAAAGAATAATGTTTATCAATTAATTAGAATTTAGTAATTTTTATAAATCTTTGCAATCAACTCATTACAAAAATCATGATGTAAACTAGAACATTATTTTCACAAAAGACAGATGAAAGAACTGAAAAATAAACATAAGTCCTTGGTAGAAATATAGTTCTCCTCCTTCTATAGGTAATCAATATTCTGTTGTCGTGTTGCTCTCTCTTTCATATATTGATCTTGTCATTCTATTTTTCCTATTTCTCATTTTCTATTCTATTCGATTTGTAAACGCTGCAGAACGTCAGAACTAAAATATGCGCACAATTAAAAAAAAGATCTACATCACTTATGGTTTTTTTCAAGTGTTGACAAATACGACAGAAACTCTTTACTAATACTCTATCAATAAAATAAATCAAAATGACTTGAGTAAATCTAACTGATTGTTTGAAAGTATTTTTTTTCTTCGCTCGACTCTTTTTTTTGAATATGTAGCAAGAAACGAGTCGATACATATTCGAAACTAATCAGATTAAGCTCATGATTAGAATAAATTTAGTAGATCTGACAAATAAAAAAACTGTCGATAACCCTATCTAAACATTCTTCATACGTCTTCTCTATTATTTCTTTTTATCTTAAATCACTCTGCGCATACATACAGGTTTTTTGTCCGAGAACGACTACATTGTCTTATCAACTATGTCAAGATTTATATATTTTATGTGTTTGAATGAAATTGATTAGTTATTGAAATGTTATCATTATATAAAATGAAAGACGAGACGAACAAAAATTGTTCACTAGATTAACATTGAAGGTTAACCTTATCTTGTCAAAATAATACTATCAAATATTTGATTATAAAAAAAAATTATTATTTATTTATTTAAGGTTACTATGTGGGTGTATATGTTGTTGTTGTACAGTCGGCCTTTCATTCTGTCCCGTATTATATTTGAATAAGCGTTCAAAAAATGCAGTAGATAAAGTTCTTGATTGGGAAAATATTCGTCTCTATCATAAAATTGGTTTACATTGGCATTTAACAAAACAAAAATGTTCAAATAGTGCTGTACAAGAATATGTTCTTATGATTGAATTTCGTGCACCTTTGTCATTATCTGATCCTGATTAAAATTTTTTTTTTTTGTTTAATGATTGTATTTTTTTTTCTGTGCGTGTACAAACGAGCAAAAACAAACCAGCAAATGCGTCTTTCATATTTATCAGAACAGCTAAATATATGTATATATTTTAGATACTTTATATTTTCTTTTTGATTAAACAATAATGGCAACAACCTCAATACAATATGCCATTGTTAAATCAATTATTTCCGGTGATACACTTGTTGTAAAATCATTAACACGACCATCATCATCAACTAATGACGGTGAACAACGAATTTCTTTAAATTACATAACAGCACCAAAATTAGCACGTCTACCAACTGATTCAAGTGCTAGTGAATTATCTATTGATGAACCATATGCATTTGAAGCTCGTGAATATTTACGTAAACGATTAGTTGGTCGTGAAATTTGTTATACAATTGATTTTCATATAACACAATCAAATCGTTCCCTATGTACAATTTATTTAGGAAAAGATAAAGAAACAGGTGAAAATATTATTGAATCATTATTATCCGAAGGTCTTGTAGAATTACGAAAACAAACTGGTACACGTGCAAATGATGCTAACTATAAACGTTTAGGAATTATTGAGGAACAAGCAAAAGCAAATAAACGTGGTCGTTATTCAGGTGAATCACCAAATGCTCATATAAGAAATATGAAATGGACATTAGAAAATCCTAAACAATTTGTTGATGAACACAAATCATCACCACCATTAGATGCTATTGTAGAATTTATACGTGATGGTAATACTGTACGTTGTTTACTTCTACCATCATATTATTTAGTAACAGTACAATTTTGTGGTATCAAATGTCCTGTGTTGAGACGTGATGACAGTTCCGCAAGTGAACGATATGCTGAAGAAGCTAAACAATTTCTTGAAACACGATTATTACAACGAGAAGTTAAAGTTATATTAGATGGAGTTAATAATCAAGTTTTACTTGGAACATTATTACATCCAAATGGAAATATAGCATTATATTTATTAAAAGAAGGTTTAGCTAGATGTGTTGATTGGAATTTAACTCTATTACAGCAAGGTTGGAGAGAAAAATATCGTGCGACAGAAAAATATGCAAAAGATAGTCGATTAAATATTTGGCAAAATTATCTACCACAAACAGGCTTTATTGATAATGATAATAATATTAATAGTAATGATAGTGATACTGCTTCGGCTGTTAATGGTAAATCGAACGATCCTTCACTTAAAGGATATCAGGTAAAAATGAGCAATCATTCAACTATTCGAAAATGATATAGATTTAATTGAAATTTCTGAAAGGTTATCGATGAACATAAAGTGATTATTATTAAGATTCGTAAAGTGGATTATATATCGACTTAGTTACGAGATTTCAGTTTCATCAATCGAATGAAAACGAGATGAAAGTAAAAAATAACTACTTTTATTCATGTCTTAGTAATTCTGTAAAAAGACATATCTATATTTAGTAAATAATTGTATCGTGCTCTTTGTTATTAAAACGTTTTAGTAATATGAGCAACAATTCATTCTGATAAAATCAACTATCTTCTTCAAGACCTGTTATAAATAATCGTTCTTTTTTTTTTCTACATGTTAATATTCTATACACAATTATATAAAGTCTGTCGCACTTTCTGCACAATGCACGACATCTAGTCTTTAATACATCTGTCATTTATTTTTTTTGCGAAAGCTCATAGTAATTAATTATTTGGTTTAATTTGAATTACTAACATCTATTATTGGAGCTAAGCTGAGATGAAAAGTTTTTCGAGAGTTATCTGAAAAAATGTATATGATTTTTATAACTGCTTAGCTTATTGCTGCAGAGATACTGTACTTTTACAGAAATTTTCAACTTGAAATAAATTATTCTCAATCATTCGGTAAAAAATGCTGTAAAAGTACAGTTTCTTCGTAGCAATAAGCTAACAGCACCATGGTTGTCGATTATTTTGAAGAGTGGGATGGGCTAAAAATTTGGCAGAAAGTGCCTCATCGTATTTTTCGGCAGAAACTGAACGCCAAAGGCTAAATTCACGGATTTTTTGAGAGATTTTGTTAACAGAATGTGTTTTTCTTCGATTTTCTGCCACAAATTAATTACTAGGAAACTTTCAAAAATCTAGCAGAAAGTATTAGAAAATTTCGCAGAAAGTCTAACAGATTTTCACTTTTTGGGAGGAATTATCCCCCCTCCCCTAATCGGCAAGCCTGAACAACACGAACTTTTTTTTTAAGTATTCATAGCTCATTTGAGTGTACATAATGTACATCATTTCTACTAAAAAGTTATTTATCAGTTGTAGAATTAATATAAAAATTTAATTTTATAACCTATTTTAGGCTAAAGTCTTAGAAATTGTCAGTGGTGATGCATTAACAGTTCGTGATTTACGTGATAATAAAATTAAAAAAATCTATCTTTCATCTGTGCGTCCACCACGTGTTGCTGATTTTCAACAAAAATCTGATGAAAATAATTCAAATCTTAATCGACAACAAATAAAACGACCACTTTATGAAATTCCATATTTATTCGATGCACGTGAATTACTTCGTAAACGTTTAATTGGTAAAACTGTACGTGTTGTTACTGATTATATTCAACCAGCAAGTAATGATTATTCAGAAAAAATTTGTTGTACTGTTTATGCTGGTAATGTTAATATTGGTGAAGCTTTAATTTCAAAAGGTTTTGCAAAAGCTGTAAGACATCGACAAGATGATGAACAACGATCATCTCATTATGGTATGTTACCTGATTATTTCTTTAAATTGAATAAGATTTTTATTTCTGTTACATTAGATGATCTTCTCACTGCTGAACAACAAGCAGAAAAACGTTCTCTTGGCTTATTTTCAGTTCGAAGCGGTCTCTATCGTATTGTTGATATGACTGGTGATACTAATAAAGAACGAGCAAAAGGTTTACTAAATGTTCTTCAACGTAATGGTCGTATGGAAAGTGTTGTTGAATTTGTTGCAAGTGGTTCTCGTTTTCGTATACATATATTAAAAGATAACTGGATAATATCATTTTTATTATCATCAATTAATTGTCCACGTGCTGAACGACGCATTCCTGTTAGTAGTAATCCACAACAACAAAAAATTGAATCCGGTGAACCATTTGGTGCTGAAGCATTAACTTTTTCCAAAGAACATTTCTTGCAACGGTAAAGCAAAAGTTTTAAGGGAGAGGTCATAGTAACCGTTATATGATGAATGCTACAAGCTTCTAGATTAAATATCAATGATGTGTAGTGAAAATTCATTTTACACATTTAATTAAAAGAATATAATCTGAAGATTAATATTGGATTAGATCAAGAAATTTATTTTTAAAAGTAGATAAGACGGAAATAAATTTTCTCGCACAATCCAAAGTTATACACCAGTGCTGCCACCTTTTGAAGTCTAAAAAGCAGAAAATCATTTATAAAAAGCAGAAAATGGCAGAAANCGATATGTTGTATGTTAGCCCAATTAATTGTGAGATTATATCGCCATAAATCGTAAAAAGTGCCGATTTTTGCTAATTTTCACAGAAAAATCGCCATTTATGCTAAACTTCGACGATATAATTATCAAATGCTAGCGATTAATCGGCAATTTTTATATAATTGCGGAGAACCGTCAAAAGTGAGGCGATTTTGAGGACATGGATTAGTAACTATTGATAAGGACTTTTTTATAATCATAAAAAATGATCTGTGAGATGAAAAATGTTGGTTAAAAATATAAATTTCGCAGTATTAAAAAAAGCAGAAAATTTTTCAAAAAGCAGAAGAGGTGGCAGGCCTGTTATACACATAATTTCTATATTATTTTTTATATTAAAATCAATTATCTGCTATCATATCTCAGCACATCGAATTAAATTACTATGAAAATTCTTTTCATAGTTGTTTCATTTCATTGATCTCTGAACATATGTTTTTCAATTGATTAAGTAGTAAGAAAAGCAAATCTTTTGACTTGTTTTTAGGGATGTTTTTGTTGAAGTTGAAAGTATAGATCGTGGTGGTAATTTTATTGGTCGTTTAACAACTGCTGATGGACAATCAGCTGCATTAATGCTTGTTCAAGCTGGTCTTGCTAAAGTACATGATTCCGCATATAATGCACAAAATTATAAACAATTATTAGAAGCTGAAGAAAAATGTCGAAAAGAACGTATTGGTGTTTGGACTAATTATGAAGAAATATCAACAAAAGAGAATGAAGAAGAAAATGAAGAAGAAAATAATCCTGAAGGTAAACTTTAAATTTTATTTTAATAAACAAAATGTTTTTTTTTTGTTTTGTATATAAGATGAAAATGTCTACGAATCAGATATAATTAATTTTGCTGATTCACGTTTTCGTCATGCTGTTGTTTCTTATGTAACATCTGACTTGAAAGTTTATCTACAATATTCCGAACAAGGACAAAAACTTGAACAATTACAATCTGAATTACGTGAAATATTTAATCGAACAAAACCTACCGGTGGATATATACCAAAAAAAGGTGAATTATTAGCTGCATGTTCTACAGCTGATAATGAATGGTATCGTGCACGTGTTGAAAAAATTGAAGGAAATAATCGTATATCGGTTTATTATATTGATTATGGTAATCGAGAAGTAATTACAGATTTAAATCGACTTGCAAAATTACCACCTGGTAATGTATTATTTAAATTGTTTTTATAAATAAAATATTGATGAGATTTATAGAATAGAAAGTTTATAGATGAAATAAAAAAATCGCTTTCAAGAGATAAGTGTCATGTCATTAGATAAGCCTCATTTTTGGTGAATGTTGTTTAACAAGTACCATGATATAGCTTTGGTAATGTTTAAGATCGCCTCTCCCATCCCATTCTTGGATTTCTTAATTCTAAATTCCAGGATACTGCCTTCTATGAGATATAATGGCTGCAACGGTCAAAAATGATCTAAAGTACTTTTTCTTTGAACAATATGGTTTCCTTCACTTAGGAAATCCAAGCTATTAGAAGTCCTGTCGAAAAATGTATTTGTTTTTTTTCTTACATAGAGTAAACTTTGTAAGATCTGCCAAGAATAATTAGAACATTATTTTAAGATAAAGAAAAATATATATGTTCCGATTGGATTCTACAATCGATCGAAATATCTGGAAGAAAAAAACGAAAAGCTTCAATTTTTCTGTACTAAAATTGATATTGAAAAAAACGTGAAATAATGTACAGTTTTCTCTAATTCGGTTTTTTTTTACGTTTACAGACAATTTTTCGATCTCAAAAATGTACTCAATTGACAGATACTACTTCAGACTATAATGTGAGCACAAAAAAAAAACAAAAATTTTGATTCACGAAAATAGCGGTGTGTCTTTAAATTCGATTCACGAGAAGCTTGAATCTGAAAAAAAACGATTCTGATGGTGATCTGAGTCTAATCACAGTACGGTGTTACAAAATTCATTAAATTCGTCATTACTCCAGACTTACCCGTTAACACGAATCCTTATTGAGTTTCTCTAGTCTCAATAGAAGCTACCTAATGAAGTAAGACTTATCTAAAAAGCAATTTATGATTTTGTCAGATTCTTTCACTTGCCAAAATGAATATTAACTTTTAATGACCATGAATATACAAGCAACAATTACATATGACTTCGATAAATATCACCATCAAAACTATGAAAAAGAAAATGAATCCAACTTTCGTATGATACACATCTCTACTCATCCACAATTGAATTCTTTGAGCATTTGAATATGTTGAGAAATTAATACTAATTTTTTCAGAAGTCTCCAATAGTAAGAAAGTCTATTTATGGATGAAAGTCGTATTCTAATGCGGAGGAAGAATATAGAAAAAACTAATGTACCGAATTTTTTTAATCCTTAAATCAAAATATGTTGTACATTAAATGTTTTTAAATTTCTCACATATATTTTAATATTCAAATAAATAACGGAAAAAAAAGAGCAGACAAAAAACTAAAATGTTAGAACACAATGAATTTCAGTCGCGTTCAATTTTCTTGACTCAGCTGACAAGTTAAGAGATAATAAATCTGAACTAATTATTGCCATGTAAGGAAACTCTCAACTGTTAAAGGTCGTTTTCCACATTTTGATGGCTTTCGAACGAAATTGAACTTTTTGAAAAATCTATTTCAAGTGTGCACTCATCACATTTTCATGATCCCGACAAAGTTTTTCTCATTTCGAAATAATTGACTACCTGTGGAAAACAAGTGATTGATTTGAGTCGTGACTAAAACACCGAAAAGAAAACTTTGTCACGGCAACTAAATGAATGAAAAACAATAAGTCGGCCAATGCACTCGTTGCAATCAGCAACCTTTCACTCAACGAGATACGAGACAAGAAAAAGTTTGTCTCATAGGACTCTATTGGATCATTTCAATGTGTACTAAGCAACTACGATTTCATCTATGCAAGAACTTTGATATTTTCATATACCATTGATTAACTCATTATTTAGTTGATTTCATCAAAATTTACGCACTGCAATATTTTTTAGGTTTTTCACAATTATCTGGTCAAGCTCATGAATGTGAGTTAGCTTATGTTCGAACACCACCTGATGACGATGATCGCCAAGAAGCTAAAAATGCTTTATTAGATGAAATAGGTAATGAAGAATGTTTAAGAAAAGTTGAATATCGTCAAAATAATATCGACCGTATATCACTTTATCATATTAATTCAAAAGAAAATATAGTAAAAAAATTAGCTGAACAAGGTCTTATTATTATTGATCAAGGACGTGGTGTTCGTCAAAAACGTTCCACATTATTATATGATCAATTACAACAAGCGCAAGCCATTGCTAAAACAGCACGTCGTGGTCTTTGGCAATATTCTGATCAAATTGAAGATGATGCAACTGAATTCGGTTTTACCGGACGTAAATAAATAAATGATTTTAATTTTTTTAGCTTTAATTTTTTTTTTTGTTTTGAAATTTTCTATTTATCAAATCTAGACACATTTATGCTTATATGTTTAATGGTACTTAAAATACTATTAAGTACATCTATGCTGAGAAGTTTATAAATTGTGCTTTTTTTTAAAAGTGTTGTGCGCATAGTACATAAAAAGAACAGTTGTCCTTCTTTTTTTAGAAAATAATTTGTTGAAAATTCTTATTCATTGATTTTATAGTTCTTTTTTTTTTTTTTTTGTTGATAAGGTCGATGGTCGAAAGAAAAAAAGAAGAGACATCATTTATTAGCCTTGGAATGAAACAAGAAAAAATATGCTTTGTTTTCATACCATTAGATACAAGGTTAAAATATTTTTTTCTTTTCACTTATAATTAACTTAGATGAAGAAAAAACATTCAAGTTTTAATTAATATAAAAGAGAATTAATCATTTTTTTCGCTTTTTTTTTGCCGATTAAAAATAAGTAATAATGATATTTTAGATATCGTTATGTATGTCTGTTGTACATTGTTATTTTCATATCTTGATTTAACTCAGAGTAATATTTCGTTATCGATACTCGCCTATTTTTCTTATCATGTTCATTCAATCAACAGGTCATCATCTTTTCATTCATTATTCATATTATCTAGATGTATATATGTATTGACGCATGTAGGCATGCATGAAATGCCCGCATACTATTCTGATCGAAATGCTATAAAACAAGAGCAACAAGCGAGCGAGCAAGCGGAAAAAAAGCGAGAGAGAGAAAGAACAAAAATAGAAAGTGGGACTCAAATCGTACATACATACGCACACATACAACATTTGCATCTTCACTTGTTCGTCTCGCTTTCCATCGACAAACATTTACTCATACAGAAAAATGTCCTATGCAAAACAGTGGCAGGTAACAGGAGCAACAGCAACAGCAACAAATTTCAGTCAAATATTAGCATCAGAAGCACGTCTTAGTCGTCTTCATCGTTTATTTAAAACACATTTTAATGTTACTGAACCATCACTTGTACTTGAACCTTATCTATTTCTTGGCAATTGCATTTCAGCACACGATACGCATCGCCTATCAAATTTAGGTATTCGTTATATTCTTAATGTAGCTATACGTGATGTTGAATTATGTCCATATTATTCAAATGATATACGTACACTTACAATTGATCTTCGTGATGATGATAGAGAAAATATTATACGAACTTTTGATCATGCATTCGCATTTATTGATGAAGCACGACGAAATAAATCTCGCGTACTTGTTCATTGTAGTCATGGACAAAGGTTAGTAAAAAGAAATGAATCATTAAATTAAAATCTAATCGATCTGTATAATATTCTTTTCATAGTCGATCACCAGCTATTGTTATTGCTTATCTCATGCGTACATACAACGTTCCACTTGAACAATGTCTTAACCATGTTATTAAAGCTCGTCCATGTGTTTTACCTAATGATGGTTTTTTAAAACAATTAATTCTTTATGATCGTTTTCTTGTTGATAGACGTCGACAACGACAAGAAGCAGCTATAATGAAAGTTGTCAATACTGTATCACCAACTGAAATTCCAATTCAACATAAACCATCTGTTACACCAAAACCTACACAACCAAAACTTCCTATAATATTACCTCCAGCAGAAGATTCTGCTAATGAGACTTCTAATAATACGCAGTTATCATCTGTTGATTCATCAAGTTTAGGACAAACATCAACATCAAGTATTCAAACATCAGCATCAAGTGTTCAATCATCAACAAGTGCTGAGTCAGTACATATCATTCCAATTCAAGTTCAATCAAAAGTATCTCATCCGGAAAAGGTACCTTTAATACGTTCTTTTTTTTTTCTTCTATTCTACTTTTTCAACTTTAATTATCATTTATATTCAGGTTAAACCAGTTCTAATTGAAACACCACCGGCTCGAGATGAACCTACTGAACAAGAAATAAAAGATGATGTTAAAAATTTTTTTAAAAAAGTTGCTGTCACAAATTTAGCAATGGCATCTGGCAAAACAGGTCGTGACATAATGGTAATTAATCATGCAGTACCATATAAAAAACGACCAGGTGCTTTCATTACAAATATTGTTAAGCAAACTAATTCGTCATCATCACGATCTCGTTCAGCTCATTCAGATCGTATACAAATGAATCATCAAAATTATTCTTCACCATCAAATACAGCTGAACAATGGGAAATCATTCCTTATTATTATAAAAATAATCGTAAATTACAAGAACAAAAACAAACAAAATACATTACAGAAATTTATGATAAAGCAACAAAGCGTTTTATTCCAATAACATGTTGAAATGAACTTCTTCCTTTTTTTAATATTTATATGTATATGAATATTTATTAATACAGATAGAGGACATTAGGTATATTATCATAAGAGAAAAGAACAGTTTATCTCTATTATTCATATGAATATACTTTACCAAGGTTTAACATTGATTGTCTGTCCTTCAGTAACCGATGGTTCTTTTCAACTACAAGTCAGCAATGATCATATGTGTTTATGAAAGAATATTTAAAATGATTGAGTCCTTGTTTTTAGAAAATGAAAAAAAAGAATAAGTTTATTTGAAAAAATAATGAGATATTAACTTTTTTCTTCAAACATCATGAAACCGTATCAAATAAAACAATCAAAGCTTGAAATCATATTGATAAAAATAAAATACAAGAATCAATTAACAAAGACATAATGTATCTAAATAATGAACATCTGCAGTATGATATTATTATACCTTAAGGGGAAAGAGTGTCTCCTTCGCCCGTCTCCTCTCCCTAAAACATATCCTCAAAAGCTGTTAGTTTGTAGAAAAGACCTTCAATGGTATGTCTATGTAATAAAAAAAAAAAACAATTTGTGAGCTATGGAATGAATTATTAATCAATTAAGTTCAAAGTTAATCGAACATTTTAGATTGAGAGACATTTCTTAAAAAATTTCTAGTATTTCATATGAATGTTGAGTTTAGTTGATTCTGCTGTAGTTTTCTAGGCAACTATTTTTAGATCTAATGTGTTGCTAAAAAAAATTTGACACGTGATTTTTCTCTGTACTGTTTAAGTATTAATCAATCATAATTAACACTAATTAGTGACACTCTAATTTAAAGTGTAAATTTTGTTGATGTTAAAATAAATCAAAAACAATCGTACAATATATCATTTTAGTATTATGAGCAATATCGTACAAAATGTGTTTGTATTTTGCAGTTTTAACCATTATGTTTCTATTTGTAATCAAATATGGTTATGATTAATATTCAAAATCAGCATTAAATACTGAGTCGGATAATATATTTATTATGCAAAACAGATGTTTTTCTTCCAAAACTGCATGATGACTCCGAATATCGTATCGATTTTGATCGTAAATAGAAATACAATGGTTAAAACTATAAAATACGAGTCTATTTTGTTACATATTGCTCATAATATTAAATTCTTTTTGTTTTTGAAAATAGAAGTTTTCGAAAGAAATGAGTTGAACTATCAATAGAGCATTTCAACCTCTATTAAATAATATATTTCAAGATTGTTTTTCATTTATTCTACCGAAACGAAAATTTACGTTTTACATTTGAGTATTACTAATTAATAATTAAACGGCACACAGTATAGTTATCTGTCATATTTTTTTTCAAATATAATTAGGTCTAAAAATAGTTGTCAACAAAACCACACCAGAATCAAGTAACGCTAACATTCATATGAAATATGAAAAATATTTTTACAAAATGTTTCTCAATTCAAAATTTTGAACTTAATTAATTAATAACTCAGTCAATAATTCATCATTTTTTCTTTATTGCATAAGCATAACATTGAAAATATTCTCTATAAACTGACAAAGTTTGAGGTTATGTTTAGGGGTGAAGAAACATCCTATTTTACATGACAACACTTCAAGTTAATTAAAATAATGAATACTACACTATAATTAATCATAACTATGACATTCAATTCATAATTATAGATTGCTACATACTACCTATGTAAACAAAAACGACAAAAAATCTGATTTTAATCGATTTTAATTGCGTTGATTATAAAACACGTTTTTTCTCTAGTTTTAAATTAGAAACTTCAATTTTTAACTATTTTTTTCTGACTACTTGCATCAATAGATGGAAAGTGTAGTACTAGTTCTATCTTTGATACACTTCCACATACGTCACTAATTCGTACTTACTCATATAAGCTGAAACGCGGATCAATCAGATTTCTTTTGTCGTTTTTTCTTTACATGGGGAGATCTGATAGGCAAAACTGAATTTTGAAATTTTAGATTGGCCTAATTCGTTCATAAAATAATGGAGTAGGCTGAAGGGTCAAATATTATCTAAGCAATAGCTGCTCCCTTGTAATATAGAAATAATAAAAAAGTCTTTTATACAATCTCTCTAATAAATATTTGCACAAACGTATTGAAATTTTGGAATCGAGTAAGTCATCAAGAGATGTTAATCATAATTGTTAAAAATGCGAATTCAATGATTAGTAAATTTCTCTGATGAGTAACAACTACTCATTCAAAAAGAGTATTACTCATTACTACCATTCATTGACAATAACTTGACAAATAAAAATTTGAATTTTTTAAAAACAACTACAACCAGTGTTTCCAATGGAAATTGAAAGCAAAATGTATCAAAGTGTACGAAAGCCAAATTTTCACAATCTGAAAAACAAAATATAATGTTCGTCATTTTTTTCTTTCATAAGATAAATATTTTGATCACTAGCGAACAAATAAACGTTATCTTTAATTAATTTAAAACTATATGCGGCTTTTAAGGTTCAAAAATCAAAGAAATCAAAGTGTAAACTATTTTAGCAAAGTGTACATTGTACACTCTGTTTTTCTGGGCAAGTGTACAACAGAGTGTAAATCAAAAGTAGCAGATGTTCCGTACATTTTGTTTCTGCTTGGTACACTTGTCATTGGAAACACTGACTACAACTACGATCTGAACAAGAACAATATGAACGTCTATGGAGAGGTTTTCTGAGAAAGATCTAGTCTTTTCACCAAGTATATTATATGAAAAACTTCAAAGCTATACTGATACAATTTCTTTTTCGACTTAAACTTATCCTCAGTACACAAATAGTACGTAGAACAATGTGTGTACGAGCACACCACTGCAGAAAATATTGTTTAGAAATAGCTGTCCACTCGATAGAATCTTGAATCCATCATTGACTCCAAATTGTTCATTCCTATGCGATGTACTATTCATTTTTCTTATATTAAAATTGAAACATAAGATGTCGTGACATGTTGATGATTATATATAACAATTTTTGTGATTAATTAATTATCGGTGAATAGTCTGTTAGAATAAAAGAGCGAATGATTTAATGAAGGAATCGGAGAAATATACAGAACATATTAACCATGATTGACTTGTTTTGTTTTGTTTGATCTACTAATTGATGTCGATGATTCATTGTATCATTTCTACAAAGAAATCCACTAATGCACTTATTCACATCGTCTTACAATTGAAATCAATTAAAAAGATGTTTGTAAAATAACACTAGACATAGCTTATAATGTTGTTACACTATATTTTCAGATCATTGGCGGGCCGGACCATAATTTTCAGGGGGCAATAAGCACTTTTTCGCTTAAAAATGCTTGTTTTCATGGCGTTCTTCTTAAGTCTCAGTCAAAAAATTTCTTTTAGGGGGGGGGGGGGTGGGGGGCAGTCTCCCACGCCTTTGGTCGTCACGACCCGGCAAATTTGTGAAACTAAAACT
>CAJNSZ010000169.1:96804-146658 GCA_905329745.1 Rotaria sp. Silwood2 | reverse complement strand
ATTTTGAGAGACAGTCTTTGTGTCTCGCGCTCTTTTGTTCAGCAAAATCAACTGTTTCAGCTGTTGGGGGGGGGGGCGGCGACGGCCCTCCCCCCCTCTCGCCTCTATGCCGGCCCGCCCATGTTTCATATGGGCTATTTTTTTATTTTAATTTTATCATTAACTAGCGTCATCTTTATGCTGGATAGTTATAACCATCTGTCCAAACGAATTAGCCGAGTGTCATCTATTAGTTTTTTTTAAACTAATGATTAGCATAATATTTTTATACAAATATTGTTAAGATCTTCTTGATTCTGAATATATATAAATCTTGAATAACGAACCAGCTATTAAAAAATTTATATAGAGTGCATTAGAAATAATCGCTCAAAAGCAAGCGTTTTCGATGTATCAGTCACTAGATCATATCTCTACGACAATAAGAAAAGGAACTTGTGTCATTGTTTCATTGTCAAACAAAAAACTTCTTGTACTTTTGTTTTATTTTTTCTATGAGCAACAATTGAAATTGAATAATTGAAGTCTTGCTGATATAATTAAAAAAAAACACATTTCAATAATTCAAGTTATTCTTATATGAAAATATTTATAATGATTTATTTCTTTGCTTTCATTCGCTATTTTTTGTCAGCTGCTATTTTATTGTATTAGCTTTATGAAAGTAAATTAAGTAGATAATTAACAGTAATTTGAATGATATATTAATTTTAAATCATAAGATCTCATGATTTCAAAAATCAAAACATTAGTTAGTCTGATTTGAGTTATCGACAGCTGTATTGTATATCAATGAATATTTCAGGTCAATCGTTACGGGTCACCGTAAATTAATGTAACATTACCGTAAATACTCGTTTTTACGCCATATTGTGACTATATAACTCGCTCTGTATGACTGTTCATATATGACAGCGTATTCTCACCATAAAATGGCGTAAAGATTTCATAATATTGCCGCCTTCTATCAAAAATGTGGTCGTATCACGGACCCTATATTTAGCGGTGAATACGCTCCTGTTAACGTGTCATATTACATCGTAAACGGTCGTATACGGATTTTTTTTTTACCAGGGACAGTACTCTCATTGGAGATTGTGATTGGTAGCCATAACAGTGAGTCAAGGTCTTTCAATCGGTTCTATGTAGACTTGATAAACTGGATAATAGAAAATTACTCATATGAAAAATAGATTCTCAATAAAAATAAAGATAAAATGCTACATAAGTTATGCTTCCCAATTTTATGCAAATCTATTATCCTTAATGGAATGATTAATTTATCTGAATGAATTACTCAGATCCGTGTTTGCAAATAAGCATTTTTGCATATTTATCAATCTTAAAATTGATAATCGAAGCGTTATTTGTATGCATTAGGAATGAAACTTCAATTTTTCTCTTTTTATAAAATGAAAAAAAAGATCAAAAGAGAAAAATCATACAGAAATTTTTTCAACACGTTTGATTGTGCAGGCAGTGTTCTTACTTCAAACGGCTTTTTCAAAGATGCACAAATTTCCTTTTTTTCTCAAATAATTTTCAAAGAAACTTGTCAATTTTTTATATTATTAAATAGAGAAATGTTCGCTAAATATTAATGGTTGTTTGCAGATAATTGACTTTGTCTTTATTATAAGCACATGTTGCTCATAAAAACAAACTACTTAAAATGCATAAAAAATCAAATCAATTTAGCAAATGAACTTTTTTTTCTTATTTGAAATTGAAAATTTCTTTGTGTTTATGCGTCACAATTATCAGTAACATCAATTCAGAATATAACAACTTCCCGTGTCATCAAAATTGACGTCATTATCATGGTTATTCAAATAACGTTTCTAATGATCTGACCTGATCGTAGTGTTTGGAACTTTGATTATGATACGTCTCGAAGTGTATACTACCGTCATTTATCATCATGCTGACACATTTTTTTCTGGTACACGAGAAGAGAAATGCTTTCTTTCCATTGACAGTAAATAATACAAAAAGTTTTTGATTAAAATAATACTTACTGTTGCTGATGTATCTGCATCATCTTTTTCACAATTTTACTCCTTTTAGTATAAAAGTAATTCAATAAAATTTAAAAAAATAGTGCGGAAAGCCGTATGATCGACATACTATTGATCAAAGATGACAATTACAAGTAAGAATCAAACGAAATTAGATTCAATGAAATAAGCGATCATTAAACTGAACAAGTTAGTTACTACGCTTCGATTCATGTTGTTTTTTTTTTTTGTATTTCAATATAAATGTCACAGGCAATATGGAATTTTAGGTAAAAATAAACTTGGACTGGTTTCGTTAAATTCAAGCACAAAACTACGAAATAATCTTTTTTTATTTAAAAATCAATTGTAATTTTCATTTCTATTAATAAAACATAGCACGTACTTTTTACTGTTAAGTACATAGAATATTCATATTCAGCTATGCATATCCTACATGTATGCATGAATGATTTTCATGTCGACATCAGGAAATAATATTCGAAAGAATTTCTGTGAATAAGAAAATCAGCGTATAAATCTTTCAGCGTGAAACTTCGAGTGAAGACATTTATTATTCAATCACAGACAATACATAAGCTAAAAAATATTTTTTTGTTTTTAGCTGGAACATAACTTAATAAAACTCAACAACTTATAATATATTCATACTTTTTCGATTTTTTTTGTTTTTTAGTCTTTTCAAAATTGTTTACTTTTGCCAAAATCTTAATATTGTCTGATGCATTTTTTAATAGCAACAATAAGTGGCTAAAACAAAGTCTCTTGAGTGCTTATCTTGATAATGAATGTAAACAGATATTGAAAAAGAATAACAAAGAGCAACTATTTAAGAAGAGGCAAGTACACTATTTTCTACTCATGTACACAAAACATATTGCATTGCAATAACAAAGTAGAAGGATGTTATTTTACTTAGTCTAATCCAATTTCGTTTGATTCTTACTTGCAATTATCGTCTTTCGTCAATATTGTGTCGAACATGCAATTATTCGCGATACTTTATTGAAGTTTTTCATAAATCATTTTTATAATACAAGAAGTACAATCGTAAACAGAAAAAAGAATGTAGATTAAGAACAAGTTTTTTAAAAATGTTTTGTTTGATACACAATTAAGCTTGAGTTATTACAGTTTATCATTTAATAATAATGCAAAAATTTTGAATTGATATTACTGATAAAAGAGAAAAACTTCATTTGTCTTAAATCGATGAAAGTTAATGGACCATTCATCAAGAAACATTTGTTGTGACGTAAACACAAATAAATTTGCAAGTTCAGATAAGAAAAAAGTTCATCTACTAAAACTAATTGATTTACTATGTAATTTATACAGTCTGTTCTCATTAGGAACATTGTCTGTACAACAAAATAATCCACTATGACATAAGATGTCAGTGAGGTTTATATGATGCATGGTTGAAGTTTAATTGCTGTGTGACAGATGGCCCCGCCCGGAAACGGAACCGGAATATTTTAGTTCGGTCTTGATTAGGGTCTCTACACAAAACTATAATAAAAGCGGAACTGTGCATCGTATAATCTTCGCTAATGGCTTATCTTGTAAAAAGAACCTATTTAACCGACAATTCTGAAGTTTTCACAACATTTTTCCTACATCCTACACATTATGTGAATTCTGCATACGTAAGTGTCATTAAAAACAAATCGGAAAAATCCTGATGCATGTCTAATGCAAATAACCTCTGGAAATGCAGACAAGTGCAGTTTAGTTAGCATATTTGTATATTTCATCTAAACAGATATAGAAAGTCAAAGAAGGCTGTTTGAAAGTGTTAAAATGCTGTTATACAATCATATTTTCAGCATTATCAAGCATACTTTTTCTAATAACGTTGAAAAACTTATCTTTGATGACTTCTTAACGCCTAGAAAAGGCTGTCTGACTTTTTATGATTCCACGTCACTTTAGCAAAAATTACCAAGAAACAATTGAGTATTGGAACGTGTTTTTCCAAAGTATCGTTGCTCAAGTAGCAAAAAAGAAAGTTTTTACGATAATTGACAATTAAATTTGTAATCTTTATTCGAGCAAATTATGTGCTTTGAAAGCCATTAATGAGAAAGAAACGAACAACAATATCAGTAGATTACATAAAAGAAAGGTGAATTTTAGTAAATGCAATTTCAGTCTTTTTCAATGTGTACCAAGAGATTGTTAAATATCAATTTTCGATGTATATGAACATATTTGTAATAAAAATGTTATCATTAAGTGTTCTCTGTTTTTTTTGATATTGTAAATTCACCGTCTTCTAAAACAATCAAAAAATCATGTTTTAAATCAATGAATATCATGAAGATAGATATTTTACCTTTTAATTTCAAATCGATATTTTCAAACATGTAGTAATTGCCACAAATAAAAAGAATATATATGTATATACATATATATATATATATTTCCATCGATAATTAATAAATGTTTTTATGTTGAATATTTATTTACACAAATGTAAATTTTTTTTTTGCTTTTCTAATTTCGATGAACCAAAAAAAAAAACGACAAACGGAAGAACCAAAAAACACAAAAGAGAAGTAACAAAAAGAGAAAATTCAAATGAACATCTGTTATTTGTTGGAAATAGACAGAACAGCGTGCATATACGAAACAAAAAATAAATAGGGAAACACATGATTGTATATGTTAGGTAGATAATGAAAAGATAGAATAAACACGAAAGAAAACGAAATCTAATCGAATACGATCCCTGAGAAGAAAAAAGAAGAAAGAAAGAAAGAAGTTAAATTAGTATTTCTCTTTTAATCAAGAACTATACATGTATCATCATCTAATGATTTAGTTGAAGTTTTGCGAATTTCTTTTGAATTTAATATAAATACAGTTTGAATTTTTCCTTCTAATGTATGTCGTTTAGGAAAATAAAAAAATTCCACAACACGTGTTAAAATTGAATCAATTATTGAATCATAAATATTTAATGATAAATCATTACCATGTTCAAGCCAATGTGAATGTAATATGTCACTATTTGTAGTTTGTGCATCAATATATTCACGTTTTGAACAAACAAAACATTTTAAATAAATCCGTTGATATGTTAATGTTGGTTGATCATTATTAGATATGTCAATACAATCATTGTCAGATGCTTTCTTAAAA
This sequence comes from Rotaria sp. Silwood2, assembly GCA_905329745.1. NCBI lineage: Eukaryota > Metazoa > Rotifera > Eurotatoria > Philodinida > Philodinidae > Rotaria > Rotaria sp. Silwood2. Next base: position 141,493 of record CAJNSZ010000169.1, on the reverse strand, counting down.
CGTTTTGAATCATTATATGATGTTGTTGTTAATTTATGTTTAACAGTTGTTTTTTCAGTTGTCATGGTTGTTATTGTTGTTCGTGTTGTTGTAGTTTTTGTTGTTGTTTGATTTAATGATTGTTGTGCTTGAGGAAAAGAAGAATTTTCTTGTTGAGATAAATTTTGTAATGATCGTTTTGTATTTGACTATGATGAAAAAACAAAACAAAAAATTTATAGATTATGACCTTAAGTATTATTCGAAACAAAAATACAAACTGTTGAAACAATGTTTGTTTGATTATCTGCAATTGAATTTTTCATTATCTGATCAATAGTTGATTGTTCCAAACGATCAAGAACAACATGGCATTGTAGAGTTGAATGAATATATTGACCCATAGGAGTTCTTCTTGTATTATTTCGAAAAGTATTGGTTGCCATAGTGATGAATTCTGTACAGAAGGAAAGGATTTATTTTAAACGATATTTCAAAACATTAGCGTAAAATAATTTTCTATCTACGCTTAAAACATATCGACATAGTTTTAATACCTAATTTCCTCATTTTATTTTCAAATACTTGCGCCATTTATTAGGTCACGGGCAAAGATTTCAAGATAGAAGATCTTTATAAAAATGTTCCATGAGGGCCACATCAAGTTTCAAAAGATTTCCTATCCAATTTTTTTGAGCAATGTCAAAGAACTTTCATTTACCGGAGATGCAAACCCTCTATATATCTTTTCTTTCACTTTGTGAACTTGTAAACTATTCATTTACTTCATCAAAAGTCCATAATCCAATAGTGATATAATTGAACTCCTTATGAATAACATGATTATTTCAAAGCCATGAAATGTAAAACACTGTTTGTGTTGGTCTTGAATAAATCGATGTTTTAAAACAATAGATGATCCTTAGGATACATTATAATCGAATTTCTGTTATGAAAAGAGATTGATTGATAAGAAAAACTCGAAAATCCCGGCACGAGAAGTATATTTTCAATATGTACTCACTTAGCCACGTATGTGGTTATCATGAGTAAAATACGATGAATATCCTTGACAACCATGCATGCAATTATTTTTTTCGTCATGAAAAAAAAAATATAAGCATAAGTTTATAACCATCACGATTTTCCACTCATGCCATATTGTACAGCATGCAATCAGAGGGAATCATTTTGTTGCAAAGATCAACCCAAATTATAGTCAAAATTGTTTAATTCAACAATACACAGAATAAATATTCTATTATCTCAAAGAAAATCTATACATTTTTGTATAGAATTTAATTAAAAAATTAGCTTTCTCCATTGATTTGCGACATCCATGATATATATATATATATATATATAATTTTTGTCAACCAGTACATTACCTGACTTCGATACTTTTCGTTTGTTTGTCTTTTTGCTTATTGCTTTTAATGTACGTGTCTGTGTTACTGAACGTGTTAAGAGACATTCGTCTTTGGCTTGATCATTCACTGAACAAAATAGTTCAATATCATGTGTAATTGATAAAAATTTTAAGAATGGTAATAATATATATAAAGCTTGTCGAACACGTTGTCCATATTTGGGTAAAGGAAGTAAGCAAATAGGAGCTGCTAATCGTTTTGCTAATGGTCGTAATGTTGAAATAGATCTCGATGATTTTTTAGTCTTACGTCGAAGACCAACATATGCTAGAAATTGTTCCTCATCAATATCATCCACGATTTCAACATCATCATCATTTGTTAAATCGAAAATTTGTTCAACAGTTGTTTTTATTATTTGACGATTATTATTATTATTATTATTATTGTTATTATTTACATCACTTTTGATTGCGTTTTTTAATTTAACTGGTTTGCGAATTTCTGATATTGAAATAATTGACGCAGAAGATGATGATGATAATGTAGTTCGAGGTAAAATAGGTGTAAATTGTGATCGTGCTGAGATTACTTGTATTTGATAGATAATCGGGTTTGATGTACAACATGCAGCTGCTGTCATATCAATCGATAATTCGAATATAATAATAGAAGAAGAACAAATAGATTTATTTTTATGTAAAATAATCTAAATAAAGAAGAAAAAAACGATTTTGTAATCATTTCCAGAACTTTCTGTAGATGACGCTTTTGTAGTTCTGAATTTGTATTTGAGTAACGGTGAGTCAAATGTATATATATACAATTGAAACTTCAAGATAGGTTAACTAATATAATCAATGAAGTGCTAAGATGTCATTTGTGGTTTTTGTTTTATCAGAGCTTTTCTTTTTAATGAAATAAACCAACACTAATTTCCCCATGGTCAACTAGTAAATATAACCCCAAACAAACATGCAACTAAAAAAACAATATCATAGATCGTTGTCGTTTCTTGACAGTGGATCGTAGCGCCTCACGTAGTGACCAATCATTGATAGATTACTTTTGTTCAAAAAAATTTTAATTTATTCTGATTTTTTTCATGAATATAAAGATTTATTTTTTGAAGATTTTTATCAAATGTAATGTTAAGGAATTTAACAACGCCCTCTGTCCGTTACCATAACAACTTGTTTGAATTACAACGGTTGTATGGTGGTGTCGCTACTGAATCATGACATCAGCATGAAGCGTCCTTTAGTCAAATCTTATTAGAAAACCGAACTGCATATAATCATTTTTTAGTTTTAAATCAAACTTTCATTCAATTACAGTGTAATTATTTTCTAAATAGGGAATAGAATATTTGTTAATATTTACATCCGTAACATCATGGCAGCGTCAGGTCGTCTTCAAAAAGAGCTTGAAATTAAATCAAGAAAAATTTTAGCAACAACAAAAGATCCATTGGAGCGTCTACGTGCAGCATGCTTAGCTCGAGGAGCACAAGGTATCAAAGGATTATCAATGTATGTATTTTTCATATTGGACTATTCGTTCATTAGTGAAAGAAATAATTTCTTATCGATAATTTTTATTTCAGTTTATTTCGAATTATGGATGATGACAAAAATAGAAGGCTAAGCTTGGAAGAATTTCGAAAAGGGGTTGAAGAATATGGCCTGAACTTCTCAAAAACTGAAATTGACGATTTATTTCGTTCGATTGATATTGATCGTAGCGGTAATATTGATTACGAAGAATTTCTACGTAAATTACGAGTATGTTTTTACATTTTATCCAAATTTAAATTAAATTAAATTAAATTTTTTTAGCCTTCAATAAATAAGTTTCGTCTTGATTTAGTTGCTAAAGCTTTTGCTAAACTTGATAGGTATTTATAAAATTATTTCGAAACAATAAAAAAAAAAAAAGAAAACAAAATAAATTTTTACATAGAAATCACGATGGTCAACTAACAATTGAAGATTTACGTGGCGTTTATAATGTGAAAACACATCCAAAATATATGAATGGTGAATGGAGTGAAGATCAAGTATTACGACATTTTCTTGATTGTTTTGATTATGGAAAACATAAAGATGGTGTTGTAAGTATTATATTCAATCTCATTTACTCTATATAATAATTATTATTCTTAGGTAACACGTGAAGAATTTGTTGATTATTATGCCGGTGTTAGTGCCTCAATTGATAACGACATGTATTTCGATTTGATGATGCGAAATGCATGGAAACTTTAAATTAGCCTTTCTTTTTTAAAACTCAAATGATCAACTAATACTTAGCAATTTATTAATGCAATGTTTTTTTTTTCTTAATCTGTTGGTAATATTATACAGTATTATCTCATGGATATTCATAAATGTGCAACTCATAGTGAATATGAAAAGTGATTTCGTACAAAGATACGTATACATCTTTTAAGCTTAATCTAATTATGTGTGCTTTTTCTTCTGTTGTTTTTGTTTTGTTTATAAATAAATAAAAACGCAAATTCATCTTACGTCAATAAGAGAATAAAGATAAGAATACATATATAAGGATATTATTTACATCTAAATATAGCTTTTTCTAAAAAGAATTGCATAAAAGTAGAATTCTCTAGTATTTTAATGCTATATGAGATCATTCTAGACTTCATAACTTTCGTCATTACTCTTTGACAGCTAGAAAAAGTCAGGGCATTACACAAATGCAATTGCTTTCGTTGTGAATACCCGATTCAAGCTAGAGTGCTGCACGGGTGCACTTTTTTTCACCCGAAACCGGACCGGAGCTTTTTTCCGTACCCGAGTCCGAACCGACCCGACAACTTCGTACCCGGACCCAAACCGGACCCGAATAACTTCACCCGGTACCCGACCGGCAGCCATTTATAAGTATAACACACCCGACTACTATTATCACGTACAATCAATTTCAAACTTTATTTCATATGAAAAAATATACAATCTACTTAAATAAATAAACAAAAAAAACACTCATCTGAAATTACGTAAAAAAAATGTGGAAACCTCGGATTTAAATCCGAGTGTTATGTGTACTTCAAAAAGTAAAAACACAGAAGCAATTTCCGTTTAAGTATCTTTGCAATAGGTGACTTAGCCATCTTGTTTCTTAATGTTTTATATTCCATTTTGCAGCTCGTGAGATTCTCTATCGAATGGTATATAATAGCTGAGGTTTTGTTTGATTATGAGAGAAAAAGTTTTTTCATGAAAGTCGGGATAGGTCAATAATCGCATAGAAAAATGTAGGGGAAAATGACTTTTTTGCGATAACTCAGCAATGGCTCTACGAATCATTCTCATCTTTGAACTCAGCCGAGACATTGATGAGACGATATTGTGTACAAAATCTCATCAAGATCGCACTCTCCTTTCAAAAGAAAAATTATCGCGTAAACGGTCGGACACACTGACCGATTCTAGAGTGTACGACTTTTTGAGTACACAATAATTTTAAGTACCTTGAATCTTGAAAAATAACAAAACAAAAACTTTCTTTTCACTTCTACGATTTACTCTTTGGTAAAAGTGATGATCCAGTCGGCTTTAATTCTTATCCTGATACCTTGACAACAGTAAATACCAGGTTGAAATAGTAAAAATATTTTGAAAAGTTGAAATGTCACTAATTGCCGGTTCGGGTCCGGGTTTGGTCTTACACTTGGACCCGAACCGAAATTTCTTTTTTAACCCGACGCCCGAACCGACCCGAAAAATTTTACCCGAACCCATGGTCCGGTTCGGTTCGGTTTCGGGTACCCGACCGGGTTGCAGTACTCTAATTCAAGCTGACTCATATATATATATACAAAGAGCAAAATGCACAAATGTCTTTTTTCGCAAGCTGTCTTTTTCTTTTTTCAATTTAATTTTGAATTTAGTATAAAATCAAAGATATTAGTGTCAATGGATAATGTCATTTCAAGAATTGTTTTTTTTTTTCTCTGTATAAAATTTTACACTTTGTCATACTTTATACAAATTCAATAGGAACAAATAATTCTGTTTTCTAATAATCATATCGAGTTTCGACACTGTTCGGCATACACATGATATCAAAAGAAATAGTATAAATAACATTCAAATTGATTTCAAGATGTTATACTAATGATTATACACGAATTAAAGTTTTTTTTTTCTTCTTCAATGAGAAGTGCATTATTTTTATCATCGATTGTGATTCATAAGTCAGAAATATTTAGTTCTAACATATCAAAGAAAAATTATATAATGTAAAAAAAAAATTTTTCGAAGTCTAATTAAGTTTCATTGAAGGTCTCTCTACTCTTAAGAAATATGATAAATATTTCAAATTTATTGACATTAGTAGAATATTATTTAGTTTTTTTTCTTCTTGTAAAAATTTTGCTCACCTATAAATTTTATTATAATCGATTTGCAACGTAGTTACGACCGTTCTTCATTCACACTGTAATTTTTCATTGCGAAAACTATAGGTGTTACTACGCATCATCACAATGTTGTTATCATAATTACACATAACGTCAACTCTATCTTCGTAATTACGTACAACTACGTCATAGTTCTTCACACCTACTATCACATTGTGATTTTGTATCTACGACATAACTATGTCACAATTCAATTGCAATTATGAGTCACATTGTGATTGCTGTACGATCGTAACTACGTTAGAAGTCGATTAAAATTGAATTTGTAAGAAACTCAAGACAAAAACTGTAAAAAAATCTATTTCATTTGGAATTCTAAAATCAGACGAGTTCCATAACTGCAAACTATTTGTTTTAAAGTTATTGCTATTTTGTCTAAGTGCTGTCATATTCCTCAGAAGAAGTCAATTTAGGTCAAATTTATCAATTTTGTGATTTATAGATTCTTAAATAAAGCAAAGTATATACTCTCGAAAGTACTATAGTGTATGGATTTTATGATGAGATTCTAGGACATTACACAGGCTTTTGTTGAACCCTCACACAGAATAAAACAACGAATTTTTTTTCTAACAATTTTTATCTTGTTAAGTCTTTTACGGTTCTCTGTTGACTTTTGACAGTGATATACATGACTATAATGTGTTGGTGAATCCAATATTCGAACATGAAATAACTACAGAATAGAATGAAACTACTAAGCATTGATTCATAATTAAATTTACATTGACAGAGAAAATAATCAAAGACTTCATCATTACTCTATCAATGTAAAATAGATTATGGATCATTTGTTTACCTTTTTTTCTTCTTTGTTACATGCTCAATCATAATGAGTACATCATATTTTGAAGTGTTTTGTAAATAATTTGAAAATACTTGTTCTACATGATAAATATCGATTTAGATGAATTTATAGATTTTGTTTTTAAACAGATGATTTTTATTGATAGCTCAGTACGATCTAATATGTTCCTATGAAAACAGCAAAAATTCTCTTGTAATTACATTTAAAGATTCTTTTTATATGAGGTTAGGAAGGCGAAAGTCTTGAATTTGAATGTTGAAATTCATTTGACATTTTTACGGTACAATAAAGAAATTGAGCTTCGTTTAATTGTACTGTCATATATTGGTTACATTTTAAAATCAACTCAAACTTTCTAGCATTTGGAATGGAGAAGAAATTTTGAACGCACGAAAACCTATATTACGATTCAATCATAAGCTAAATACATCCAGCTGAAATTTTTACTATGAAGTGCCTAGCTCGAGATACACCCTAATTAAAAATTCCATCACGATTAGATACTTTCATTACTCAATGAATTACATTCTTTGAAGTGTTTTTTTTTTGTATATTTATTTTAATCAAAAAATAGTTTTGATAAATATTTATTGAATAAGTACAGCATATTGTTTAGGCCATGGTGTATCACTATTATTATTATCATATTTCATTCCTTGCCAAGTTTTTTCTTGATCAATACGAATTTGTTCACGAATATTTTCAAATGAATAAGCAGCTGGTAAAAATATTCCAGTAAAAAAATCATCAACTTTTACCGCATAGGACGCTGGTGATGATGTTTCACCAACATTGCCTGTTATTTCATGTTCTTTTTTTTTAACAAAATAAAAAAAAAAAACATGTATATATTTAAATAAATAATAAAAAATATTGTTTTATTCATACCACGACTTGCTAATGAACGAGATTTATCGATATCATCTGGTGTTTCATGTGTTAAATCAGATACTTCACGAACAACAATCGCTGGATATTCTGATTGTCGACTTTCTTGTTGTCGATCATGAACACTTGGCTTTAAAAAAAACAAAATTCATTTGTCTTAAAAAAACAAAAACAAAAAAAAACATTTCAGTTCAATTTCTTACCGAACCAATAGATGGTTGAGAACCAAGACTATGTTCAGATGTAGCTGTTTTTGGTGGTTTAACATAAGTATTATAATATTTACTACCTGGATGAATAAGTGCACAAGCAATTAAGGCTTCGAAAAATTCAAGAAAACACATCTAAATATAAAAGTAAAATATGCTTTATGAATGATTAGTTCTAAAACAAACACGTACTTCAATATCTAAACGAATATCTGCAGCATTTGTTGAACCTGATGGTCGAATATTTGGATCATCATCAGCTAATATTGATATAATACGTGATGCTGTTAAATGTAGAGGATCAATTAATTGAAGACGTTTAATCATTAATAAAAAATCACGTTTTTGCATCGTCATATCATATGGTTTATCCTTTTAGAGAAAATAATATAGATATATGTAAAGATAATAAAAAATTTTAAACAAACCTTATTTTTTGTGCAAAATGTTAAATATATCTTGTGACATTGATCTTTATATCGAGAGGCTTGTAGATATTTTTGTGAATCGGTAAATAGATTACCTATTAATTAGAATGTAAATTATGTATAAACTTAATAAATCACTAAAGAAGAAATTCAGTAACAAACTTGAGTGAATCTAAGCTGGAGAAAGACTTAAAACTTGAAATAAATATATTCGACAATGAGTTCTTTTATTTATTGAGTTCAGATTCTAAGAAATCGCATTATGTCAAACAGATTTCTATGTTTTTTTTTATTCATACAGAGCGAAGTCTTCCAAATGATTAATCACATTTGAGTCGCAACTTTGTACACCATGTAGGCTCTGATGAACTATGAATATTCTGAAAAGAATGTGAGTCTTTAACTTAATGTTGTGAAGATACTACATTTTAATGATATTTTAGAATAGGAACAAAGAAAAGATTTGAATCTTTCATAAAAACCGACGGAATCATATAAAACACATAAGTTAAGAGTCCGAACTGTTTTCAGAGTATTCACGACTCGTCGCTGCTTACATGATCCACATAGTCCCGGTTCGAAAGTTATTTCATCAGTTCGTAGACTTTCGTCATTAGATGGTATCCTACTAAATAGAATATTTCTATGTTTTTAAAAATTAGGAATCACTCATTCTTATATAAAAGCCGTTGATCTTTCACTGAATATAATAAACAAAATAAAATCTTATCTGTGAGTAAGTTTATAATAAGAAAATGGAATTAATTTGTAGACTATGTTAGATATCTAAAATCGTCCTTGTTCAGTACTGTTGAAATTTATCTATGAACTTTAATGTCTAAATTCGAAATTAATAACTAACCTCGAATATTTCCTGCTAAATGTAAAATATTTTTTTCAATAATTGTTTCCATTGAAGAAGCAATTTGTAAGCTAATTGGTTGTTTTTCTGATGAAGATTCACTTTGTCTAATAATTGAGAAGAGAAGATTTTTGTTTTTTTTGTTATATAAAACTTATAAATACTAACATTTTTTTTAATCGATGTAAATGAAAACTAATAATAGCAATAGCATTTAAAAATTCTCGTACTAAAATTGATTCATCTGGTCCATGCATATTTTCTGTTGGTAAACATTCGGCTAGAAGAATTTTTCAAAACATAAATAAATTTATATTGAATATCTTTGTTTTTCTCTTTTACCAATCAATCGATCATATTCAATTGGTGTAACACCATAACTATGTAAATTACAATCAAGAATAAAACGCCAAAATTGAATACGTGCCATTAAAAATGTATTATCAATATTTGTTTGTAAATCAACACCTAATCGAGCATAAATACGATAGATTTGTTTTAATTGTGGAAGATGACGAAATAAAACATGAAAAACCTGTTTAATAAAGAAAAACAAGTACTTCTTTAAAAAAAAAAAATAAATTCGAGTTTTTCTATAAACCTGATCGGTAATTTTCTTTTTATCATCATCTTTACTTGAAAGATGATGTAAAGCACCATCAAATTGTAATTTAAAATTAGGAGTAATTGTATTTCGACTTTCACTTCGTGTTAAATTCAATGGATCAAGTGTATTGGATGCTAATAGAAAACATAACTATTGATTAAGAAAACAAAAAAAAAAACAGCAAACATATTCATTTTCATTTACCAGATGGTATTGGTGTTTTAGATACAATTTCAGGTAATTCAATTTCTAACATTGAAGTCATATCACTTGTTAAAGGTGTTATTATACGATCATTTAAAAACTCAGCTTCGATTACTGTACCATTTCTTAAGATGACTTTTCCCTAAAGAAAATTCAATTGATTGTTTTTTTTTTTCAAAATATCTATTTTAGATAAGGAAAAGATAATTCTGATCTTGGACAGAACTAGTCGCTTTTTTTTTCTTAGACTAAGTTCGAAATCAAAAATGATTAGTTTGTATTCAATACTTACATTTCCATGTTTTTGATCTGCTTTCCATTCGCCTATATATTTTGTTCCACTTGAATAATAAAATGTTCCTTGTCCATGTCGACGACCATCAAAAAAATTTCCTTCATAATAATTTCTTAATGCATATTGAGATTCTTCAGCTCGAATAATATACCATATATGAATACCATGTCCATTCTAATTTTAAATAATTTATTATTTTTAATCAAGGTAAAATAAAATAAAACAAACCTGTACACCATTTTTCCATTGTCCTATATATTCTCCATTTCCATTACTCCATGAAAATACTCCATATCCATGTCGTTTACCATTTACCCACATTCCTTCATATAAATTTCCTGATGCATATTGTCGACGACCTTTTCCAAATGGAATATTAAGAATAAAATCACCTGTATAATAATTTTGTCCTTCGCGGCCAAATTGTAATGTGCCCTAATACACAAAGAAAAAAAAAATAATCCTTATCGAAAAAAAAAACAAAATATTAACATACTTTTCCATGCATATTACCCATATGCCATTCACCTTCATAGGTAAGTGGACTTTTGCCATGTCGAAATATTCCTGTACCATGTCGACGACCTCGATATACATCACCTTGATATACACTAAACATATGTCAATAGATTATTCATGTATGATTTTTTTTTTCTTTTACCTTCCATCTGGCCATTGATATGTTCCAACACCATCTAGTTGATTATTCACAATTGTACCTGAATAAATCACACCATCAGCCCATTCATATCGTCCTTGTCCATTCATCATACCACCACTCCAATCACCCTATTAAATAATTAATGAAAATAATATACATTTATTTATGTTTCTTACAGTATAACTATGATCACCAACATATGTAGCTTTACCATATCCTTCATACAAACCTTTTTCTTTACCACCTTCATAACTATATATTTTGAAGAAGAAGAAGAAAAAAAAAACAACAATGAATTTTGTCTTATTTATTTTAAATTTTACAAACCTTAATACAATAAGATTAGGTAAAATAGGTTCTTCATATTTAATATCAGCATCTGATAGAGCTGTACCAGTAATACTGTCTCCAACATTTACTCCAGTTTCACCGCTTTCACGATTTCCATCGGTATGTTGACTAAGTTCTGATGTTGATACACCTGGATCTTTATTAGTATGATCATCTAATGGTGTACCTGATTGAGATGTTCCACGAGCTAAATTACTTGTTGCTGCTTTTGATGTTGAAGTATTATCATTGGATACTGAACCAAGATCAATATTACCTAATGCTGTTCCACTTGTTTCATCTGCACCTTTTTTTGTACCTTTTGTATCTTTTTTCTTAGGATCTTCTTCTGATTTGGCACTTTTTTTTGTACTTGCCTTTGCTGGCATAGTATGTTTTTTGATTAAACTTAATTTATGATTACCATTTTTTCAATATGATCCATGGTGATTACAACTTAGAAAAAAAAACGATACTTCTAGCGACATATTTTCCATTGGAGGTTTATACTACAAATCTTTGATTTTACGTGTTTTTTTTCTTCTTTTCTTTCATCATGGATTGATCATGTATGTGTTCTGTTGTGGTAGCGAAGCTTCTCGACGATTCGAGTACTTTCTTGAATGGATTGTGAAAGAACAGCAATATAATATATTATGAAAAAGAAGAGAAGTCGAGTCATAGGAGAACATATGCACTAGTTTAATTGCAGTGTCACCGTAGCCACCCCTTTTACCATTTATAAACAGACTAAATAGTTATAAGCTAGAGAAGAAAATTGAAAAGAATTTTAGTTAAAAACAATGAATATATCGTACTTTTTTAGTTTGTTTTAGAAATTTTTATTTTTTTGTTTTGTTATTTATATACATATCATGGGCAAAGATTATTATAAAATATTAGGTACAAGATTTTTCTTTTTGTTTATGTTTTGTACTTGTTACTTATTGTGTTTTCTTTGTTAGGTATAAGTAAAGGTGCCTCTGATGACGATATAAAAAAAGCTTATCGAAAACTGTAAGTTATATTTAGAAATTGAACTTTTTTGTATTTAATATAAATAAAGTTTAGTGCACTAAAATATCATCCAGATAAAAATAAAGAACCGGGTGCCGAAGAAAAATTTAAAGAAGTAGCTGAAGCTTATGAAGTATTATCAGATCCGAAGAAAAAAGAAATATTCGATAAATATGGTGAAGAAGGTAAATGGAAAAAAAAAACAAAAGATTCCAGATATTATTTCAATTAATTCTTTTGTTTTTTTTTAGGTTTAAAGGTTGGTGGTGGCAGTGGTGGCGGTGGTGGTGGTGCTGGTGGGCAACAATTCTTCTATTCAAATGTTGATCCTCATCAAACATTTCGAATGTTCTTTGTAAGAATCATATTTCGTTGTTTGTTCTTTCTAAATATGATTTTTAAAACAATTCAGGGTGGTGCCGATCCATTTGCAATGTTCTTCGGTGGTGATGATGATGATGGAGCAGGTGGTGGATTTGGTGGATTTCCTAATGCGGGAGGTTTTAATTTTGGTGGTCATGGTGGCCAACGAACGCAAACATCAAGAAAAAAGACTCAAGATCCTCCAATTGAACATGATTTATTAGTATCACTTGAAGAAATTGCAACAGGTGCAACAAAAAAAATGAAAATATCAAGAAGAGTTTTAAATCCCGATAATCGTACAACACATATAGAAGATAAAGTATTAACAATTGATATAAAACCTGGTTGGAAACAAGGAACAAAAATAACATTTCCACGTGAAGGTGATCAAAGTCAAACAACAATACCAGCTGATATTATATTTATAATCAAAGATAAACCTCATCCAACATTTCATCGAGATGGCAGTGATATTATTTATACAGCTAAAATCAGTCTTAAAGAGGTAAGTTACACCAAGAAAATAAAAAAAAATAAAATTAGTTGTAGAATTACCCAATCAGAATACACAAAAAAGATGATAACGTCTGATAATTAGGTAATGAAAAAAAAGTCGATTTCTGTTTCTTTTCATTATAGACATGCTGGGAAAAAAATCTTTTATCAGATAATGAAAGATTTTTTCTTTTCTTTAGAACTATAAAGTGTTTATTTTTGTCGAATATTTATAATCAAAATAATGTGAGTAGAAAGAAAAACATTTGCGTAATATAGTTGAAATACTTATATTGATTTACCTAGGAACTTTTGTAAAAAAAAAAATCAGTTAATTGCATTATAAAATAAAGAATTTCACGGAGAATAATTTATTCACCTGTATTATCTATTTTTTCAGATTAGTCAATGCGTTTTGAATACTATTGATGTTGTTCGTTGAAATTATCGAATAATATTTAACTGATAATGCTAAGATGTTCAACTAATCTATGATAAGTTTCATTTTCGATTAGAATTTTTTCTTAGGCGATTATTTGTTGGTATAAATTTTGTATCACTTTTAAAAATATCTATCAATGGTGTTCTGTATCATTTTTCATACCGTCTAAAATTTTATAATATAATAAAATGTCCTTTTACAATATTTATGTCCTAAGTCAATATAAATATCGCATAAATGCTATATGAGTGTTTGTCTTTCTACTTACCTTATTGTAAATCTCTCCTCACCTTGGATGAGCACTGCGCAACATGTAATAGTACACTCTTTTTAACTATTCAATTTCTTGAAAAATTAGAACCTTAATAAATATGACTGTATCAAAATCTGCCGAGTTGTAAACTGAAATATCTCCACCCAAATTCTCGAAACCGTTTTGGTATTTTTTTTTTTGAAAAGTCTTCTTATTAAAAATTCTGAAATCAAATGAGACACAGCAAAAGATGTCTCTGAAATATTGATGTGTTGAGACATTATAGAAAACTCAGAATTTTCTTTTGCCGAGAAGGGTTTAGTTAACAATATCGGACAAAAATAAATAAAATCTAACGGATGATAAAAAAGTTCTAGATCAAATCGTCGTGGAGACTTGATGGTTTTCTTGTTAAAACAAGTTTCAAAATTTTTAGGTACATTATGTCTGAGTGTAACTCACACGATGTGGACTTTCTAATACAATCAGAATATTCGATTTGGAAAAGCATAGATTTCATAGGAAAAAATTTTTCTCGTAATATCTAATATTCTATTTTATATAATTCGTTTTTGTAGAAGATTCATTAAAATCTAATGAACACTTTTCGCTAGCAAATGTCGATTTCGAACTCAACTAAAAGTTTAAAACTTTTATTTTGTACTTGTTTATAATGCTCTATTGTAGCACTACAAAATCCGATAAAAGGATGGAAAATAAAAAAATCTTTCTTCTCAATTTTTGCTAACTGTTTTGAACTCAATATTTTTTATACAGTTGCATATGAAAGACTTAGCTCTTTCTAACAAGAATACTATCAAATTTCTACAACGAGTTCTTGCCATGCTATAATGAAAACAAAATTAATGCAGAATTTTTGTATCATCCCTCAGTTGAAAGGAGAAAAAAAAATTTCCGGTCACCGCATGTCTATTGAAAAGAAACACTGTTGACTTTTGTTTGATTAGCTCTGTGTGAGTTGTTAATAAAAATATTTATTCATGTTTGGAAACAATGTCATGTCTTTGATAAAAAGGATTGAACAAAATTTTTTCATTAGGATTGAAACAAACAGAAAACTCTCATCTCTATATTGGTTTTCGAGAGTTTTGTGTCATTGGTACTTGCACTTGATTGCAATAGAATCTATCAGAATGTTTGTTTTCTTTTTTTTTTGATAATTTATCCTTGAACTTCGATAAGAACTCAATAAAAATATCAACATATATATTCATAGGTTGTTTTTTTTTTTTCTTCAAGGCTTTATGTGGAACAACAATCAATGTTCCAACACTTGATTCAGGTCGTGCGCGGAAACTACAACTAAATGAAGTTATTAAACCAACAACTGAAAAACGACTTACCGGTGATGGCCTACCTTACACGAAACAACCCACAACTCGTGGTGATATTATCGTGAAATTCGATATTAAATTTCCTGATTCACTTACTAGAGACCAAAAAGAAACCATTTCATCCACATTACGTTATTAAAATAGCGAATGAATATTTATTCTTTTGTATTTCTGTGTATATTTTTTATTATGTTTTACATCAGACTTGTCTGTTGAGTAAAGCATAGTTTCTACTGGTTATAGCCAGGCTCTTTTTTTAGTTCTATTTCTTTTTTAATTATTTCTTTTTTGTCTGCTCAAATATTGAAAACCTTAACGAATGAGTGATCTGTTTATTCTTTATATGCGTTATGATATTTGACAAAAAAAGTAATTTATTTATTCAAATGATTTTTAAAATGTATAAATTCAAGCATACTTTGTTACCCAACATTTAACAAAAAAGAAATTAAAATCAGTGGATGTGCTATGATGAATTAATAATCGTCGTTGTTTTCTAAATAAGAAAAAAAAAATAACAAACTTAAGAATATAAACATTGTCTATTAGAAATAGAAAGTCTCTTTGGGGTTTATGTCTGAAACATAAATCTTAGTGGCGTAAGTAGATGAGGACTGAGAGGATACTTAGTATCCTAACAAATGGTTGAGTTCTGATTAAAAGGGCTCGTCAGGTTTAAGATTTTCTGAACGGGATCCGACGGGCTCTATGCTGGTATTTCTTCTCGACGAATATGATCAGTGGACTGAGCTCGCCACTGCAACTTTTTTCTGAGTATACCTCTAATAAATCCTCATCGTAGGTCGCAAGATCGATGCTGGTCTGTTTAGGATTCTCAATGAAAGAAGAAGAAAAAATCATTACATACACAGAAACCAGGACAAGTATGATTACGTCTGATAACAGTATATGCATCTCTTGTCTCGTATTTTTATCAACAAAAACTTTCATTTAATATGTGTGCATCAGCAGAAATTTGGACAATTTTTCAATTTAGTTATATAAATATTCGAAAAAGTCTTTTTTTTTGGATTTCTATTTTCTCAAAGAATCATGATGATGTTCATCTATTTTAAAATTAAATTTCATTTAGATTGATTCGATAATAAGTTCGAAATAATAAATTAGAAATACTTGAAGAATTTTAACAAAAATTTTATGCGAAATATTCTTTACATATTAAATTACTCTAATGAAAAATAAATCTTTCGAAAAGATTATTAATGAAATATATTCACCTGTCAAATCACTATCTCTTTTATTGCGACAGAATGGACAACCACCTTGTTCTAATAAAGCCAATTCAAATTCATCATTATGAAAAAACTATAAGATTTAAAATAAAATAATATTTTTTCATTTGTCTTTAAATCAATAATTAAAATTTACCTTATTACAATGTCTACATCGACCAACAGGTTGTTCAGGTACAATAATTCGATACCATTTCCATCTTAATGGAAATGGCCATTTACAAACGAAAACAAGTGATGGATCCATGGCTTTGAGTAAAGCACGATCAACAACAACAGGTCGATATTCATCAGGATTCGAACTATATTTACTCATTTTTTTTAAAAATGGATCTTTATCTTCAGCACGTGTTGTATTTCCTTGTTCAGTTATAACGAGACGATTTGTTGTTGATTGATTTATTTTTGTTGATGATGTAGAATTTTCTAATTGACTATTTGGTACTTGTTCAAGGAGATTTAAAGCATCTTCATCATTTATATCTGATGGTAGAATAAATTCAACCAATGGGAGAACATCAAATGAAAGAAATGAAAGAACCTAGAAAGAAAAATTTCTATTGAATTAAATCATGATGAGAAAGAAAATTTGTTCAATCTATTGTTATATTGTAAGATAAAGAATTTATTCGACAAAATAAGGATGATATGATTTTCAAAATAATTTTTTGATATCGGAGCCCTTTGTTGGCTCGGCGAAGTCTATGAAAGTCGGTGTGTATGCTTAAGTCAATAAATTCTATTGGTTACACTCATAATACGTGACAACTCTAAGGAATTTTATGATTTATTCAAAATTCGATCTATAGATAAAAGCTTTTTGCTCGTGAATGCTTATCCTAAAATGAAATCAGCTTAGTTCATCTCATGGTTTTTATTTTCAAAAGATGCTAGCTAATAAACTAAGTCGGACTTGACTAGGTCAATTTATAACACTGTTTGATATTTTTGCGTATATGTATCTCTATTATTATCATCATGTCGATTAAATTGAAATATGGATTATTAAAAGGTGAATGAATAATCGATGTGGAGAATTTTGAAATCCCTGAAAAATGTTTTACTAATATGAACACATATTCTATCGATTATCTTTTTATACCAGATTATAACAGAGTAAGTATTTTTACTTCACATAACTTCTGGCATAGAACATTTAACTCAATGCAACAATCGAATTGATCTAATGAATAGAATCAAGGGTTATCTTGCAGAGTTTTCAAAACCTAGACTCTAGTATTGATTCATAGCATAATTTAAAGACGAATACTTAAACAAGACTCGTCAAACTGAAATATTTTATTTCATTGCTTAACTATAATAAAAAGCTGTTAGTACAATCTCAACAGGATTAAAATGTGCAACCAAATAGAAATGCTGATATTGTAAAAGAGGAGATTAATTAATATATGTTTCTATTTATGAATTTCTATCGACAGTTAATAAAAGACATTAACCGCAAATTATTTCAATGAGTATAAAAGACAACTATCATACTAAACCCGCAGTGATGTCTATCACGATCATGTGTTCACAAAGTATTCTATTCAAATCTCAGTACTAATAGCCATGGAATGGTGCTGAACATGTCACTAACAGGTATTGGCTTCGGAATTACTCCTCTGACAGAATGCTAACTACGTTGTGACATACACACACGCTCTTGTGATTACTATCGGCGCCAGAATTCAAGGCAGTCGGATGTTTTTTGAATAACTTTTGATAGGAACAAAATAGAGACCTGCGGTTTTCAGCGTTTGATAGTCAAGACCCAGAAGCATATTTTCATAAACAAAATCTTTTCTGAGAAAAATTTTGAAGATAGATTTTTTAGAGGATTTCTGGAAAACCACGCTAGATTTCTGAAAACTGCTATAGCAGTCTATTGATTTTTTTACATATTCGGAATCAGCATCAAAAACTGAGTCGAATCACGTATGTTTCGAATCTTTTTTGCGAACTTTTTTTTCATCGAAAAATTCACCCCTGATCCTCCTGAGAGTAGATGAAAAAATAAAGTCAGTCAAAACTCCGTTTTTATTGTTTATTCATTTGCCATTTTATGCTCTACTAGCATTTTAGAAGCTCCGAACTTGCTTTCCATTGTCCAAGTGACTTTTTGACTGACTTTATTTTTTGATCTACTCTCAGGAAGACCAAGGGTGAATTTTTCGATGAAAAAAAAAGTTCGTGAAAAGATTCGAAACATACCTGATTCGACCCAGTTTTCGATGCTGATTCCGAATATGTAAAAAAATCAATAAACTGCTATAGCAGTTTTCAGAAATCTAGCGTGGTTTTCCAGAAATCCTCTAAAAAATCTATCTTCAAAATTTTTCTCAGAAAAGATTTTGCTTATGAAAATATGCTCCTGGGTCTTGACTACCAAACGCTGAAAATCGCAGGTCTCTATCTTATTTCTATCAAAAGTTATTCAAAAAACATCCGACTGCCTTGAATTCTGGTGTCGATAGTAGTTACAAAGTCGACCTAATTTCATTTAATAATACAATTTCAATACGAAAAAACATGATATTCATCGGTTTTCTCAAAAATATTATTATTTGTTAATAATATTCGACTGTTTGATTAATAGTTGTTGAGCATTCACATAAGGAATTACTGTTTTATGAAAATTATTATACTTCATTGTAATCAACGTTTTTGTTTTCAAATTTCTACAGATTAAAAACAAATTTTAAATAAAATTACAAAAGCACTAACGAGAAAAGAATAAATATAAGTTAGTTCAATCAAACAAGAACATCCATCAAGTAGAAATAAACAAACTTGAAATTCATTTCAATTTGTTCCAACCAATAATAAAATTGTTAAAAAACTAGCATATTTGACAGAAGTATAACATTCGTTTAAACAGAAATTATTTTCAATTTTGATTAAATGCTACAAAAATGGCGGAAATACAAAGAAAAAACGTTGAAGATTAATACTGATAAATCTTATTTTCAATAAGTTTTTAATTTCATATAAAATTTATTTTTTATGCTATTTGAAATCATAGCACTACTTTCCTGGAAAAATATTAGTACATTGTTTAAATAAATCAAATCATAAATTAAAGAATAAAGATGAAAACAATTTTTTCGTCTAATCGAGATCATTTCTGATATTAGTTCTAAATATATTAATCTTCGTCTTATCCATTTTATTTAAATCAAAATCAAAAATGAAAAAATTAATATATCTTTGTATAAGGACAATATTCTTGTATGTGTTTGGAAACATTTGGTTCATCAACAAATATCTCAACCAATTTAGCACAATTATTTCGTGTTGCTGCTCTTGTAAAAGTGTGTGTAACTCTTTTCAATTGATGATAATCAATATCGAATAAGATATTATTTGGTAAAGATGTTTTTGTATCAATTAAAAATTGTTCTATATAATCATCATGAGCCTCTTGAAAATCTAATTCAGTAAGATGAAGAAATTGAACAATTGATAAATTTGTTTCTTGATATTGTTTGTGATTTTGTGGTGTTTGATTTTTTAGAGATAAATATTCAATAAATGGAAATGATTGAGAAATTCGAATAAAAAATTCATATTCAAATGAATATTCATCAAATAATGATATTTTTCGAACATATTTAAATAATCCATCTGGAAAATTATTTGTAATATTATGATAATATGTTATTCTATTTGACAATGGATATGAATAAATATGACAATAACCTATTTTACTTTTAGAAAAATAATTAACACAAGAAATAATCTGATTATTTCCAAGATTTGTTAATGTATGTTGAATATCTTCTTTCGATGGTAAATTAATTTGATTATAAATAGAAATAAATGAATAAATATCAAATTGAAATATTTTTAAATATGATAAATAATTAATAATATTCTTTTTCAAATCATTACCATCAACAAATATTTTGTTATGATCAATCAATAGATGTAGATCAAGTTTTTCTAAATTTGACATACGTTGTAAAAGTGGCACAATTAATTTATCATATACATATGTTTTCACATCACAAGTTAATGAAAAATATTTTAAATTAAATAATTTTTCCTAGACAAAAATAAAAACAAAAGAATTTGATTAATTTATTTTGAACAAAAAATTAATTTTACTTTATTATCGATTGTTGGATCTGAACGAATAGTAGAAATATTAACATGAAATGTATGAAGTTGATTGAAACGACCATTGAGTAAATAAAGACAATCATTGAAATTTTCCAAATTAACATGTAATTCTAATAAAGTTGAAGAGAAAATAAGTTTTCGAGGTACAATGTCAAATGATACTTGTTGAGAATAAATTAAAGATGCTTGAAAATTTAAATAACATAAATTAGTGAACATTGTCAAAATATATGTAAATATATATGTTAGTATATTTCTTATTAATGGTTGTTTTTTATCATCAAGTTTAATAGTAAGTGATGATATTTGTTTTTTGAAAGTATGAAAGAAAGATTGTTCATCTAAATAAATATATATAGAATAACTTAGAAAAGCAACTAATCATCTTCAATGTTGATCTTTCCAACCAAGATAAATGAATACAAGACATTTTCTCCCACATAACCAATACATTCATTGACTGTTGAATATTCATAGTTTCTAAAGGTTTATCGATTGATTAATCTTCATAGCAGTGATACAAAAAAATATCAAATGATTGAGATAGAAAGTAGCGTATATTGAGACCCACTGAATGATCAGAGGAATGTATGCAATAGCTTAATATGGTAGATAAATCAAC
The DNA here is from genome assembly GCA_905329745.1 of Rotaria sp. Silwood2. NCBI lineage: Eukaryota > Metazoa > Rotifera > Eurotatoria > Philodinida > Philodinidae > Rotaria > Rotaria sp. Silwood2. Next base: position 120,480 of record CAJNSZ010000169.1, on the reverse strand, counting down.
GAAATGAAGAATAAAAAAATAATAAATTAGGAAAAATAAAATAAAAGTAGTGTAAACATAACGAACTTATATAGTGGGTATGAGGACGTATAGGTTCCACATTTCAGCTCATTAAGGACTTCATCAATATGAAGTCGACTTCTAGAACTGAACTGAAAAACAAAACAATGAAAACTTCTTTCTCTCTTTCTGAACGCTAGAAAAGAAGATCAAATTGTGGTCTTAACAAGTAGCAATAAAACGTTTTTTTTTGTCGATCATTATGTTCTCAGGAAAATATTTTGATTGTGATAATAATGAATATTGACACTTTTCAGATGATTCTTTCATATGTAATTCTTTATAACCAAAGAGAAACATATTTGCGTTTACTAAGTATTTGTTTTAGCTTGATTATTCATCTATTTTATTAGAAAGTTCTTTCTATGGAAATATTTCTAATCTTTTTATTTCTATATATTAATTTTTCTATTAGCAATTTTACTCTTATTTATATTCATAATAAAATATAAGAGTAAAAGAAGCTTTTAATGATTGGATTAATTATAGGAATTTAATAAAAACTGAAATCGAATTTCTTACGGTAAAATAGATATGTAGCAGTATTCTCATCAATATTGTATAAACCAAGTTCGCATAAGTTAGGATAATTGGTTGCACGAAGAATACGTCCCATAGATAACAATTCAAGATTAAGACATTTAATTTTATCATGAATTTGTGGTAAGATTTGTAAACAAAATTGATTAACTACTTTATGGTCTAATGGATCGATACGATCATTTGATGACCATCTAAACAATGTTAAATGACTTGTAAAAATAGGATCTTGTATAATATTGTCTAGTTGTTTATTTACACCCAGTAAAGAATTGAGTGCATCGATAGTGTTTAATTTGGTAAAAATAATCAAAAGTATTTCATCAGGTAAATCTATGAATTGAATAGATGAATGTTCCATGTTTATATTTTATCGCTGGCGTCAATGAAAATAAGTTTGATTATTCTAAATCTGAATTAATTATCTGAAAATATAAGAGTAGACATCTATTGATATCATTTTCATATATGAGAGTATCCATGAAGCCTTATACTACTTTCTTGAAATGGTCTTGGATTTCTTTGTCATCATCTATTTTATTTGAAAACAGTCTGAAAAAAATCTAGGATAAAAAAATACGAATTTCTCCGATAAATTTTGAATATCCATTAGCAAAACGAAGTACATGTATGAGGTATGACTGATTTATTTTAGTCAAATTATCTTTCAAATATATGTTGCGAATAGCTTGCAAATGAATTTCGACTATTTACATGACTTTTACCCTTTGAAAAAAGTCAAGAATAATGATTTCGATATCACATCTTTAACTCAAAATATATTACACTTCTGACAACAAGATCAATTATAGATTCGTTTCCTGAGTCTCCCATTAAAGTATATTCTCTACACTCAGTTGTTTCTAATAAAATTTCAGCTAGAGCAAAATCTTACGACTTGTACGCATTGAATGTTCAACACAGTTTTGATTCTTACGTTATAGCGTGTTATCATCATTGAATGAGAATGAGCGACAGAAATGCTTTATACCTGGATACATTCCTTATGAGATAGTGAGGATACTAAAAGTGCTATGACTATTTCTGAAGAACAATATGACGAGGATTTCAATAATCCTGAAGTATCGGGGCTCGTCATTAATATCAAGTAAATAAGTTGATCGAATGTTTAGCAGCAGCTTTCGATTATTTTACATTATAATCATCTATCTAAGTAAAATCGCATACATCGATCTTTATCATAATGATCGCGTGTATTATAACCTTAGTGTACAATGACTAAACTATTGTTAAATACATCTAAATAATAAATGATGATATCGTTCTAACCATGATGCTTTATTTAATTCTTTAAATCATTGATAACTATTGTATTTTTGATAATTTGTGCTGAACGTAGTAAATGTACATCAGAAAATAATAAAAGATTACTTAAAATAATGAATCCATTGTTTTGTTGAAAATGTTTTTCTTTTCTATTTAATAAAATAATGACCAATCCTATTCCATATTAAATAGTATAGTATTTTTCTGAATTTCCTCTAAATGTTTATTTGTTTATTTTAACCAATAACATCAAAATAATACGCCTCTAAATCTCTTTTAGGTATCAATGCATCGATAAAATTTAAAGTGACAGTTGTTGTATTAAATAAAAATGAATATTTAGAATTCATTAAATCGAAATCTAGGTAAATTATGAGCTGTTTATAGTAAAGATCATTTATGTAGAGAAAATAGACAAGAGAAATAAGTATTTGTATTCATGTTTTTTATTTATGAGACTAATTCAAATAATTATGATTGATTTCGATGAATAGATGATAACTATCAGTTCGTCTACATAAATTCAAAGTTTAATTAACAATAAACAGAATATAGAATAATAGTTATGGTTAATTTGAATAAGATTGTGTATTTTTGTATATACACACAATTATATCAACCATATGGTTCTGCTCGTATATGAAAATGTAGGCGAATGGAAAATGAAACTGGAAAAACTAAATATCTTTTTTTCGTGCATATATATATTATTTTTCTTTTTCTTTTTTGATCTTTCTCATTTGCAAAATATTCACTACAATTATTGGCAAAAGTTTATTTATGCATTAGGTCATTTTAATCAATTCATTGAATGTACTCTTTAATGTTGAGCTAGTCTATACAAATGACTATCAACAAATCTTGCTCTGGATCGATACATATTTTTCTAATATTTGCTTTTATTTGTTGTGATAATTAAGATGAAAGATTTTTATATTCATTAGTGAACTATTACGAAAAAAAAACAAAAACGAATCGTATTGAAATACCTAATTAATAAAACATCTGATATTGAGAAGAGATATCGAGATTTTTATTGAACGTTAGGCCAGCGCATTATTGTATTATACAATCAAGTTCGTTTTTCCTCTCAATGTTCTCATTTGTATCAAACATACTGAATTTCTTTGCCCAAATCCAATGCATGCGGATGAATTTAAGACAGTGACAGATGTGTAGCATGTAGAATGTGTTCAAAAAATGATAATGCATTTAATTTATTTTCCATGCATTCATGTGTTAAATCTATGTAAGTAGAAGTCGTATCTGGATGACTAGACGCAAGATAGTTTTGTTGAATATCAAGGATTCTCATGAATTCAGAAAACGCATTCGAATACTCTTCGAAAGACAAGTAGATTAAGCCTGCATTATAGTACGTGACGACTATATTGTTTTCTTTTTGATGAACATAGAATATCCTTGTTTTACAAAAATAATCAGTCAGATGTAGACAAGACAAGATATGTCAAAAAATTGAAAACCGTTGTGTTTTATGTTTGACTTCTCATGAAAACACCTAGTATTTATTGTACTCTGTTCTTAGTGATATAGGCCTATGAATGCAGTCGCCTAGACTCGATCCAACGTTCTTGTTTCAAGCACATGTAACATCTCTCTTACATTGCTGTGTTGTGCAATATCAACACATTCTGCAATATGAACATGATCTAATCCAACAGAGAACGAAGGCTCAAAGGCAACGTTGTTATCAGGTTTCTCTTAGGGTGTGGATGTGGATGCGAATGAAGTGAAGGTCCACATCACACATACACAGCCACCTACCCACACCCATATCCAGACCCTCCATAAAATTCTCCAAATCCTTTAATAAACCTCGCAATAGATCAACCAGCCACACAGTGAACAAACTGTCAGAATGGATAAAAATTACATTCACCATGATCAGCATATCACCAAGAGAAAAACAGTCACCTAAATTCATCTCATAAAAACAAAACACAATGAGAGACGATGGACTACCTTCTGAGCACAATCATCAACAAAAACGATCCATATCACAAGAAAACATCATACAACATCAATAAAAACTTGACTCTATCACCATACCAGATAGAACACAATAACAGCTGGCTACACATTCCTTCACTACTAGGAACGTCTATAGAGATCACATGTAGATTATCTACCTTCCCTACCATTTTAATATCAATCAACTGGATATATTTCGTTCAAATCATCCGATGAGATCCTCGAGCAAGGTCGAGACGCGTCATAGTTTGCTTGACATACTCACGCCCACATCCATAATGGAAACATCAGGAGTGGAATGATAAACGATAAACCAATCAACGATAGATAGCAGCTGATGAAGCAAGGCAAAAACAAGCGATAAGAAGGAAATGATACATCAGAAATAAGCAGAGAGCACAACTTTTGCGAAATCATTTTTCAAAAAGGTCTTGTCTCAAGTCGCGCGATGGAAATGCCCTTTCCCACTGCGAGGATACTAAATGCCATCATGCTCATAGAATTTTTATTTTTTAGCATTCGATTGGCAGTAGCAGTGCTTTTTCGATGCTATTCTAAAGATTCGAAAACTTGAATCATTCGATGGTTAAATTCAAATTGGCGAAATTTTTTCAACATGTGATTTTGGCTTTGAATTTATTTGCAAAAAGAGAAAAGTGAAAATTTAAACTGGTACGAAAGAAAACGTTTGAAGTAGGTATCTCAATTGCCAGGTAGTTTTATTTTGTTTTCATAGCTGTTAGGTGTGATTACGATTATAGCGTCTGTTGATTCCGATTCAACTGTACAAAGTTACCACACTGCAGAAATATTTTACGCGACTCTTATTTAAGAATTACGCATTTCGCGCGATGAAACTAGTAAAACGTTGTGCTAGAATGTCGTACTGTGCAGTCCAGTCTTCAGAAGGCGCATAATCGGCATCGAATTGCTCGTCAATGATGATAGAGACTTCGCTACATGGAAGCAGTTGATGAAGTTTTTCGCCGACGTCACGAGGGTGAGTCTTGTCATTTCCAGGAACGATAAACGTAGGTATGTGAAATGATCGAAGTTGATCTTCATCCGCACCAAGAATGGGTTGATTGACGCCGTTGATGAAATAGCGGCTCCAATTTCGCATAACCGCAATGAAACGGGCAGCGTCCATCGACATCAGCCGTTCACGATTAACGGGTCGCGCTGTGATACACGCTGCAAAGTGATCGGTTTCACAAATCGCAGCCATGCCACTCTGTTCAGCGATTGTGATGAATTGGCCGTAATAGTCTTCTGCCAATAATGTGCAGCCATGGAAACCACCTGTGACACGCATGAGCAGCAGCGCACGGATTAGCTCGGGATGCTTGAGCGCCAGTACCAATGCCGTTCGAGATCCTGACGATGAGCCACCAACGATTGCAGGCCATGCACCGAGTTGTTTCAAGAATTCATAAAGGTCATCAGCCCAGATTTCATATTCGGGCTGATCGCCATCAATCATCACATCTGACGCACCGCAATTCCGTCTGTCATGAAGTAGTACCCGATAGCCTGCACTAGCGATCTTCTCGGCGAGAGATTGGATTTCGTGCCCTGCTTTCCGGCCACCCGGCATGAATGCGATCCACGGGCCTGATTGACCAACCACGTCATAATGGATATGAACACCTCGCACGTTGGCAATCGGCATGATTGATTACTCCCTAAAAATTGCAATTGAAAAAGAAACTAGATGAGAAAACAAGAAATCTGCAAAATGCCCTGTTTGAGTCAGGACACTCAACTATTGTTTGTTTGTCAAATATGTAGCGATAAGCGGTGTTTCTCTTTACATAAGTGTGTGACGACTCAGTGGTCTGTACTTCTATATTTTATTTAACAGAATGAATCTATTCTATATGTTTAGAAGTAAATATATAAATAGAGAACACGAAACGAGAGGTAACTAGTCGTTACTGATAAAGAGTAATGCTTGTGATAATAGGTAACCAAATGGATACTAGCGGGTGTCTCGTAAGAATAATCCTACCAGTAATTTCAACGTATCCTTTTCAGATTTCACTACTTGCTGTTCGCTTTTTTTTAAAGAGTCACCGTTCAGTTCTCTACAAAGTCATAAGTAAAGGACACGTTCAAAAAGGAACTATAAAAGCATACATGATCAACAGTGCTGCATATCAAAAAGCTCTCTTTCAAACAATTACTTTTTTAATTTTTTTAAAATTTGTATGCTGCTGTTTGTCGCATGTAGAAAGACTGAGCACATCATTTTGTAGCCCTTGGAAACCTTTACCAGTTCAGTTACTACTGACATGCATTCTTACTTCAAGAGCGTACGAATAGGATCCCTGTTTTTCATTACATATTCGAGTTTTCGAGATCCACTGTCGGAGTTGATCTCAACTCTTAAGTAATGAAACCAAAGTGTAATAATTTAATCTTTATCAATCATTTTCTCGTCTACAACAAAAGTAATATCATTCATTTGTTTGAAACAAACAAGTCGAAGCAAAAGGTAAGATAATTCCTTATTGAAGCGTTTATTGTAACGATCCAATACCTAAGGCGTAGCAGCCTCTTTATTGAGATATCTTTCCATAGATTGATCCAGTGTAATGGGATCATTGTTAGCGTTTGACAGTCGTTTGTGTACTTCTAATTTTGAAATAACATTTGAAATTGCGAGCGATACGAGCAGCTCAGCTGCTAAATAATGTCGAGATGTTGAAAAAGACTTGAAGTGAGAAACAATCAAGGGGAAAAGCCTATTTTTACGTACTATGGGTAGAAATACGTGGAAACACATAGAAATACGGAAATACGCTTTTCTCCCATCGGAAACAATGCTTTCTATTATATAATGGTCTATTGAACTTTATAGTTCCGCTAAAGGATAGAAGGTTCAACTGCACATTAGCTACACTCTCTACACTAATTTATGTAAGCAACAAGGCACATAAAAGAGTGTGGGTGCCGCGGTGTGGCTAATCTGCAGCTGTACCGACTAGGGAAAAGATGGTCAATGCTCGAAGAAAGAAAACAAACAACAGAAGAAGATCAAAAACAAGATGCATTACACAAGAGAGAAGAAAACCAATAAGAAATAGTGCGCAGAGTTTGCGTCATAGATTGACATCTGTCGATGTTAACATATTCTTGATACACCCTTCAACTGTGTATTATATAAACTTGCCGTGGACTAATTATTCTTCAAGGGTCTGAAATAGGTTGTTATCAATAAAATGCTACCGCTTTTGAATCCTTATAGACAAAAAATAATAAGAATGCAAATAAATACCTCATTTTATAGTTTTCATTTGATATTCATCTTAATGTGCAAATTATCTAAATGTCAAATCTTCAGACTTTCAAGGAAAAGTTCATCGTTTGGTTATAGTGAAGCACACATATGCGTATATCTCAAACATCTTTAGAAAAAATATGTTTTAGTGCTTTACAAGTTGGAAAAACCCTTTTGATAGCAAATCATAAAAAACTTAGTGAGCAGACAAAGTATACAACTCAGAAGAACCACAGTTTTGCATATAAGAGGGACAAATTACAACACACTTGATAATCTATAGTTTTGGATGTGTGGATGTGAGTGTCAAGTGTTTCTTAGCTCACACCCATCCATACCCGCAAGACATATCGTAACATTGAAGTATGTTCGCAGCAATAAGCTAGCAACTCGAACTTTTTTGGGGTTGTTATAGCTCATTTGTACTTACATAATGCACAGTCTCAATGCAAAAGCGTTTTAACAGTTGATGACCTTCCCTCGTTAGATTTCATTCATCAAGCCAACAATATGATCATTCTATTCACAAAGACGGATATGATTTTAACGTCTAAAATGTACTACACTGAGATATTCTTCAACATAAGATCAATGAGAGAAATTGAATTTTGCTTTGCCGTAAGCGTCGCTACAAATCACGCCAAACAAAGACTATTTAAAGAAAAGAATTAGAACTACGTTTATAATCAATCGAATACTTAGGATACCATCGATATGAACTGGTCTTTTAAGTGCTAAATGGCGATTGACATGTACTTTGAATGACGTAAGAAATGATAATGACAGATAGATTAAAACCATGTGACCAATCAACTAAGATTTTTATCACAAAATCAGAACCTCTTAGTATTCATTTTAAGACAACGCAAGGAAAAAGCAATAATCATCAAAAGAGGTATTTGTAGATTACTTATTCCACAGTAACTGTGAGAGATGGTTACCGATATATGAAAATATTCACCTTGACCGAAAGCTTGACTATGGTGATGATCGGATATCAAATCTTTTACAATCAGTGTACATAGTTTATTTTTAAGTAGAAACTAATTGTATGAATTTTTGTTCGCAAAAAAAAACAGTCAAAAAAGTCTTCTATTCTCTATAGTTTAATATTCTATGAAAGTATTGAGTAGAATAGCATATCATGAAAAAAAGATTATATGTAAAGGAAGTGCAGGTCGTACATATTGGTCATAATAACATTCGAGTTGAAACGTTGCTTCTTCGCCAATTTGAATAGCAATGATATGACCAATAGCTATGTATACTTTTGTTATCATCGACGATACAGGAGGTAATATTATAGTAACAACATGAGATTGAACACTAGAAAATCGCCAGTACCAAGACATGCACGATTGTTTTCTTGGTCAGATTCATCATCATCATCATCAAAGTTCCAAGTACAGTAGAAGCCAATAACAGATGCTATATCATTGTCATTAAAAATATTTGTTCACAATAGTCTTTTACAGTATAAACTTTTCTATATCTTGAATTCCACTTAAACAATAGAGAGTAAAAGCATGAAAAATTCGAAATATTTAGAATTCAACATCTAACAAAGTTATTTTCCAAATTAAAATCCTCTAATATAATTTTATTCAAATAAAATAAAGGTCCCCATATCTGTTAGCATAAAAATAACAGTGAAAAAATTTCTATCTTTTTGAAACATAACTTATAAATTAGAAAATTACCCTAATCAGATCAAAAGGAAATAGAGAATGCTATTGAAATTATTAGATTCTTTATCTATTCACAATATGATGGAAGAAATAGTTTGATTCATCTTTATATTTATGCAATAATATTTATGTCTATACCAACTTTACTTAACAATTATAAATTTTAGGTTTCTTATTAGAATGATTCCTAGTTATCCATAAATCTAAATGATAGTTAAATCCACGTGATGTGTCTTATTAAGAATCATGTTATAATACTGATCGTGATTGTCTCTATGAAGAGTCATTCAACATTTATTCGAGACGATGTGCAAAACAGAGATGTTAATGTGATGTTTTTCTTTGCCCTATGAGGTGCCCTCCTTCCGTCAGTTTTCTGTATAACCGTTTTCCCTATTGATGGGGAGACTAAGTTGTTGAAGCTTAGTTTACCCCCGACCATGGGCCGACCCATGGGGCACACGAAGGGAAAATTATTTATTTTTCCAAAAAAACAATAATACCCACCAAAACGTCCAATAAATACTATTCTCAAATATGCGATAAAAAAACCAGGAATAAAAGCTTATAAAGCGAAATTTCATAACAAAACATTTATTATATTTCAAATCAAAACCAAATAAATTGTTTTTATTAAACATAATCGGTTTGATCATTTTGAAATCAGTTTCACATATTTATTAGACTAAGATATATGTCTAGAGACAAGTATTTATGATAAAAAAATTGAAACTTCAACTTACTTGGTTTAGTGAAATCACAATAATATTGACTCACTTCGCTTAAACCTGTACTTTTTATTGCGCGAACAAGTAATACATTATCTATTGGAGTATCATACCGGATTCCTGTTTTCTTCGTTCAAAATAAATCAAAACAACAATGAAAAAATATTTCAATACTCACAGATGTTGCTGCTGAAGAAAACAAATGATAAGCTAATAATCCTAATTTGGATAATTTTGATTTATGCAGTTTTTTACTAAGACAACGGATTTTCATTGCCCTTGTTTTCATTTAATTTTTGAATCAGAAATAAATATGGGATAAATTCATGAACCACTATATTGATGGAATCATCTCTAAATGATTCATGATCATCATGACATTCTTCAGTAGGATCAAATATATAATCACATTATATTTTTAAAACAATTGATATTTTTTTTTTGTGTTTGTGTTACTACTTTAACTGGTGCAGATGGAAGAGAATGATTGGTAGTTTTAATTTTGTCACAAATAGGTTTGTGTTAAACTAATTTCGTTTTTTGGGCAATACTTTAAAAGTATGAAATTTCGCTCCCAAAACTATCTGATGCATAATGTCAAATATCAGTATCGAAGAGTGACACTACTAACTAGTAGAGCAATAAGAAAATTTCTACAATCTCCTCGTCTATATTTTGATGTATTTTGAGAATCGCATTTAGACCATGGGGTCCGTAAGCTTATCACCCTATTAGCATCTCTAGTGCAAAAGAGTCAAAAATTTGATATTAGTCACGAATTTTTATGAATTTATTTTACTTAAGGGAAATTTCTATATGAAGATTTTGATGCTTTCAGACTTATAATTGATAGTTCACTCTTCATTTCTATCAATGACTAATGTAATGTAATATATTGCTTATAAAAATAAACTTTTTTTGACTTTTTTTTATAAATCTTAATCAGATACTTTGAATTCATATTGTTTTTGCATAATTTTATTCTTCATCTTCAATTATGAAAGTTATTCGAGACGTAGAACAATCATTACTATGAATCAAACCATGATCAACAATGTGCTTTGCTATAAATATTCGCAGTTGATCCTATTGAGAAAAAGTACGTGAATAGATTACAAAAGAATATGTGTCATTTTTTAATCATAGTAGCTACAGAGGTTAGCCTTGCGTCATGTTGTAAAAGGTCAATGAAACTATCTTTTGTGCGTTTAAAATGCATAAATCAATATAAAACTAATATAGGGGAGGCTCAAAACTTCCAAGGAGTAATGAGAGAACAATATAAAAAGCTGAGGAGGGGAGTGGTGGATTTTATAGCTTTCTAATTCTAACTCTTATTCAAGAGATACCTGTTGTCTCGATAATTTTTCAACAGGATTTATTTTGCATGTATCTTTGTACAGGCGAATTATATGATCTTGAAATTCTTTCGAAAGATGCATCATTGAATTTACAAATTGTCTGCGATTTAGTTTTTGGAATTCATTGAATTCATTTAAATTACAGAATTTCTCTGTTTGACAGCACCGAACACAATTTGATATACTAAAAAAAGCCATGGCCTTGAAGAGTGAATCCTCGCCCTCAACTGGTCTTCATCCGAGGTCTTGTCCACCCTGACCTTCAGCCAAGTATCTGTCTATGCCATAATTTCTTTTATTTGACGATGAAATGAGTACCGAGATTTACAGAAAAATTTCGAAGGGATGAGTTCTAGAAGTTGTTGTTGGGGTTCTCTAAAGCAACTGCATTACAAAGGCCTGTTGAATTGTTCTGATGAGTTCTTAGAAAAGTGATAGAGAGGATGCATCAAATGTAGCTGATACTTGTTATATTGGAAGTAATACAAATATTTATAATATATCTATTTATTATTTATCTTTGAAGAAAATTCTGGAAACTTGAAACTTTTTTAAAGAAGCAAAGCGTTCTCTTGACTGGTCTTAATCGATTTTGAGAGGACTAAAACTAATGACGTACAAGATACTATGATTTTTCACTCTTCTGAATCGAATTCGCTCCTCCATTTTAACGACGAGTCACCTAATTGTGCAATTTTAATTCTCTAAGGCGATTTTCGAAAAGTGAACAATCTACTTTGGTAGTATCATTCTATTCAATAATACATTTTTGTACATTAACCTTGATTTTGATAATCATTATGCCATTCTCGGAACATTCAGTCTACTGTTACGGTGAAAAATTACAGCGTATCGTGCAACTTTACTTTTTTTCTCTCTAAATCGATTACAATATTCTTTCAGCTTTCTGTAATTCATCAGAGTAAGTCAACAGGATTTTTTGATAGTTATTTTAGAAACCATCGAAATGCACCTTCTGAATAAAATTTCAAGATTCTACCATTTGTGTCTGGAAAGATATATACAAAATAGACTATGTTGATAATATTTTTGGGACATTCGATGCAAATTCAGAATGAGATTCGTAAAAGTTTCTCAAATATCAAGTCTTTCCAAGCATTCCTGATCAAGTTTTAGGCGAGATTTGAGCCTCCTCAACCAGAATGTTTCCGCCATCTATGACGCTACCTAACATCTGACTGAAAGTAAGCTTATTCAAATAGTTTTCGCTTACTAAATATAAATTCAGGATAAGATCTGTAAACTTTTTCCAAATATCTGAGCCTCCCCAAGTCTAATGGCCCCGTTGCCTATGACTAACGATATATCGTATCAAGTATTAGAAAAATTGAAGAAAAATTTTCTCTTTACTTGTGTGAACTTGATTTAGAACCCACATGGTGATTTCATAGTAGGTTGGACTATCAAACTTTATTCTTCGCTTTTCGTAGTTTCAACTATACTTTTCTGACAGAGAAGTATGACATATTTTTCTTGCCTTTCAATGATGACTCATACTTGGAAATCATAAGTTATCGGCAGTTAGTTGTGTAACGATAAAATTCAGTTGTAACATACACATGCAAAAGTGCATAAAACAATTTTAACATGTCGACGATTTCTGATATTCGTTCTCTTCACACCCTACCAGTTGAAATTCTCTGGAAAATTTTTTCTTATCTCGATGGAGAAATAAATTTTATTGTCTCTTCAAAATATATCCCGACGATTGAAAGCAATCGGAAGTACATATGATCGATACAGTCTGAATCTAAAATCGATCTCAAAGCCACACTTTTACATTGTATGTCAAACGCTTCATTCCTCAAATATAATCTCACCCACACTATCTGATGACAGTCATACACCAGATCAAATTGAAATGTTTCTTTCATTATTTTCTATTCGAAAATTCATTCGACTTCGTTCGTTAACGCTGTGTGCAATCAAAGAACATCATCTCAATAATATTTTACAATGTGCCAATACTATTTCACTATCTTCACTCTCGTTTAATGTAACAAAATATGACAATCGGCATACAAACAGAACAGCAGCTCTTATGCCATCAGTTCTGATGCAACCAAATCTTCGAACCCTTAGATTAGGCATTGAATATGTTATAATAAGAACATTAAATTGGTCTGTTCAGTGCACAATTCAATATCTTAGAATAATCAAATCAATAGAATTCGATCAATTCTGCTCTATTCTCCACCACTTATCTTACCTTCAGACACTCGTATTGGATAATATAACAAATATCACATCATCTATTTTAACACCTTATCGACAAATGACTTCATTGACCTTCGAAAATTACTCAATGGAAATGCATAAACTTGAATTAATATTGTTAATGACATCTTCACTTTTCTATCTAAAGTTGATCGGTTGCAGAAATTCTCTAGAAGGTAATCAATGTGAACAATATATTCAGGCGAATCTAACATTATTGAAAAATTCAAATTTTTTCTCTTGCAACATGATTTTACTGAGCGAAACGCAAGTATTATTGAATCAATAATTGCACCGTTTAGAATCTCATTCTGGCTAAAAGTCAAACATTGGTTTATTACTTGCGAACATAGTATTGAAAACTCAAGTGAAGTTCGACTCTATTCGATACCAATTTGTTGTTCACATCTTAACTATGTACCAGAATCAATGAAAATATCCCGTTCGAATTCGCCATTAATAATTGACAATGATGCATCAATGATGGATAATGTAAAGAAAGTTTCTATGAATACCTTCAAAGTTGCGACTACTATAATTGAGTCAAAGGTACTTTAGTATATATCTTGCAAATCACTTGAAGATAAGTGGAAAATGCTATGGAAATGTCACAAACAAGAAAAATTCAGAATAATTTGTACACACAGTGGACAGGCTTTCTACCGACAACTATTGACCGTCAGTTCTCTGATAAAATTTAATCAATTGATTTCACGGATATTACAGAGAGACTTCATAGCCCAGGTAGACTCAGCACCAGTGCCGGCTTGAAACAGAGACAAGCGACAAAGCGATATTTTAGAAAATAGTTCTTTTCCATAAAACTATCATCGAGCAAAACAAATCAGCAGATTCGTGTTGAGTCAGAACTCAGCTGTTCTGTTATATTCAAATCGAAATCAGGTGGCAGCCATGGTATATATGAACTTGGTAGAAAAAAAAAACAGCCGCAAGTAAAAAAAAATAGCGACAAAAAAATATCCTTCGAGCTATTGATACAGCTCCAGCACATACTCTTCATAAATGAATGGTGGATATGAATGCTATTGCAGATTATTCATGTAGTATTGGTGAAAGGGTACGCTGCAGCTTCACTAATAGTGTTTTTGAGATTTTTCTTTCGACAGTTTTTACTTTCGGTCAAATTCATGCCATTCGAATACATAATTTTTCTGACAATTTTTGTCAAAATTTGTGTACTTGTTCTTTTTTGTAGATTGAACATTCAATATGTTATTTATTTCGGAAGACGACCCAACTCGTACTAACCGTAGAGAAGCTTTGGCCACTTGACATGGTTCAGTTTCTGTTGACCTTAATCGATCTTTCAGAACTTGTTTACCTCAAGATAGAAAGTTTTGAAATTAGGTTTAATTCAGACATGATGATGGACATCATTGCTCTACTGAAACAAGCACACAATATTTCTTCACTCGAAATGTAGTTTAGTTTTTCTCAAAAAGATTCTGTGATAACGACAGAACGTATCTATTCGATAATATCTTCTCATGTGAAACATTTACGTGTAACAATATATAATACTCATCAAATGACAACAATTCTCTCATTATTAGAGCTCACAAATCATTTAGCAAGTATTCATTTTCATGTCTTACAGAGACAAATGTTTGAAAAGATCATGCAATGACTTCGACAGAACAGTAAAAATTCAACATATCGAGGAAACTGGAATTCTTTAGAGTTGTGGCTCGATAAAAGTGCAACTCAGTCAAGTCAAATCATAGTTAGCCACAAACGGAAGTATGAATTAGAGTGACGACAATTATTCAACACTTTGCAGATCAAAATCAAGATAACGAAATGAACTTCAGTAACTTTGTTGCTAACACTTATATGATGTTTATTTAAATAAACATCATTGTTCAAACAACCAAACTTCAATGTACATAAATGATAGAATAGAATAGGATGTGGATCAATGGAAGAGCAACACCCACCCCACACCCACACCCAACTCTTAATAAGTTGAAGTTTTGTGGTCAGCACATCTCTTCCTGCACTGATCGATAAAAAAAAGAAAATGTACGTAAATAATTTACCACATGAAAGAAATAAGATACTAATTGATTATTGATATAATTCACTTTACGGCTCATTTAACAACACGAACATGATTAATGGAGAAAAGTAACAGGTCAGTTTCAATCGATGTTATTTTGTTTTTTTGTTGCCCTTTGATGGTGACAAAGCAAACTGAAGCACAAGAGCTTTTAGTATTGATGCATGTATCTTATCAGAAAAATTCGTCTAAACTTAATAATGATCGGAGTACTTTTTTGTTTTTTTTACTGTGAAAGAATAAATATCATTCAACTTTTATAATTTAAGGACAACTTATTTGAATTTTGCTTGGAAGAAAACAAGAGAATCTGCTATAAAACAAATTAGATTATCTGTACGAATCTAAAGTGAAAGAATAATTTGTATTGTCTAATCTGAAAAAAATCATTACAATTCATTGGATCAAGAAACAAGTTAGTACTTCATATCTAATGTTACTTTTTTTTATCCGAATCAGAAAAATATAGTTGATCCTAAAACAGAATTCATGATTCATCTTCTTTGTGAGCCAACGACATGAAGACTGTGCTACTATCTGATTGACTTAAGCATGTTCAACTACCAGATTACTGAGTGAATAAATGATCACAGTTGAGATTCTATACATTCAGTTGATTATTTATTTCTTGCTGTTGTTTGTTATTCTACGTCGCACACTTTTTTATACACATACGAAAGTAAACTACCCTGTTGCCAAAATGAACTTAATACTCATGTAATTAGGTTAAATGTCTAGAATTTTAAAAATAGGTAACCCTAATGAATTATCTTGGAGTATTATGCATATGAGATACATGATCATCTGAAGCAACCATATGAAAAAGCAAGTTCGGTCTAGGGAATCATTTTTCTCAATAGTTTAATGCGGCTTCTCTAACTATGTGATACAGCAGCAAAGTCATGATAGTCAGCTCTATACAGTTTTTAGAACTAGAATGAGAATCATAAAGGTTAAATATAAATTTCTGGAATGCAATTTGTTTTTATAAAAATTCTGGGAATTTGCCGTTTCCCTCTTGACTTGAACACAAAGGTTGATTGATAAAGATGAAGTTCGTATTACTTTTAAAATTATTCGAAAACTCTACTCCACATTTTTTTATTACTATACAACATACATAGTTTTCTATTATCAGTGTGTTTTCTAGATTGTATCGATTGTTAATGACAAAACATAGTGATATTCGTAATTCATAAAGGAATAAAGTAAAAGACTGAAGAAAATAGATGAAACCAGCAGAAAAAAAAACTTGAATAGGTAACCGATGTAGTTCCTCTTCTTCTTTTTTTGTAACAAATTCATAAACGACACTTATCCTCACACAGTTTTTCCAAAAAATCAAGTTTATCAGTGTTGTTTCTTATGACAAGATTAAGATCAAAAGATGAGCGAGTCATTCGGAAAAAAAAATATTCATTAGTTTCGTTTGAACTACTGTTTATTAGTAAATCTAAGCATTCGAAAAAAATTTGTCAAAAGTCATCATGATCAATTTTTATTTTGAAAATGAAATACTCTTCAGTAGATTATTTCCAGCTAAAATGGCTAACACACATTTGCTTTACCAATATGAGAGATAAAGCAAATATTCTAGATATGTCTTTTCATACCGATAAGTATTCAATCATTAAAATAGAATATTTTTTTTTTCATATGAGTAGATAGAAACATCAATTCTCTTCTCAACAATATAAAAATAAATTTATTAGTCCTTTTAAATAACCGCGATATAATATATAGAACAAAGTCACCCTAGAAAAAAAAGCGTTCGCTTAACCCGCCTTCACTCTCTACTAATCTAACATATAAAAGAAAAGAATAGTACGCAGTCATTATGATAAAGGAAAGAAGAAAATTACGACAAAACAAAATTGATGATTCATCCTTGTTATGTGAATATCTATTTGTGTGTATTTAGAGCTTCAATGATGTTGTCGTTTTAAGAAATTTTCTATTTACAAGTTTGAAATCATATAAAAAATCATTTTAAGTTATTTGAATTATCACATTGTGTACAAACTTAGATATTTACAATATATACTTCATATTATGTGAAGAAGTAATGATTAGTTCAACAGAGGACAAAGAACAAGAAAAAGAGAAAATGGCAATACTGACAACTACAAATAAAATATCGTAAGGATGGGAAACAGCTGAGCACAAAACAACTTCATCCTTGCTCATTAACATCTATTTTTGTAACAGTAATCTAAATGCAAACTTTTTCTTTTTCATCAGAAATTTCCTCAGATTATAACGTACATTGCATCATTTTCTATGGTTATACAGCGTTTCTTCATCCTTCATTGCCTTCATTCTACAGTATTGCATCATTCAGTCCTATCGCGTTCATATAAAAGAGAACGAGTAAACATTTTTTCGTCCTCTCAAATCGACTAGTTGTATTTTATAATAACGTGTTGTATTGTACGTGCATATAATAATTTCGTCCAACTCGCACACTGTAAGTAAAAAATTTCTTTCTCACAATCGGAAAATAATCTAGTATTTTTTTAATTGTTTCGTTCAAAATGATTCATTGAAGTCATAATTATTATCAAGAGTACAAATATCAAACTTGAAGTTGACGAATAAAAGACTTTCATGTTTGATATAACTGAGCTTTTCTTTGCCATTTTGTTTATTTTTATAAAGTAACTTGATAGAAGATAAAGAATCGAACATGTCAGAACGCATAAAATTTATAAAAAAAAATGTTGATATTATCTTTCGTTTACCAAAACCTACTTACATATTTGACATTCTCATTTTTTATTCTATATTCCTGTTGGTGCTACAGATAAAGTATAAAATAAATATCTACGCATATTTCTTCTGGTCGAATAAGAGAAGAGGAATGTCGGCGATTTTCGTTTATATATTTATAGTGTCTAATGGACTATGATACGTCTTCATTCATAAGCATTACATTTTATTTATTATATAAGTACAGTGAACAATAAGATTTCATTGAGAAAACAACAAATAACTTTCCTATAATCTTGCCCTACTATCGTTTTCGCTTAAAGTACTTTTTTTTATTTTGGATAACCAGTAGAAAATTACAAATCTTTGTTAATGCTTATTATCATATACTGACATATGAATCAGACATTAGAAGTTGTTGAGCAGTATATGAAATAATTATATTTACTATGTGTTTTTAAGATTTCTATTTCAAAAGATAACAATCAAATGGATAAAAATGATAAGAAAAAAACTTCAGTTGGAGAATCGATCGTACCTGATGGTGGATGGGGATGGGTCGTTGTCTTTTCATCATTTTTAATTCATTTCATTATGGATGGGTAAGTGAGAATTGTTTTATGTCATTTTCAGTTTCATATTATAAACAAAATAGGATAACATATTCAATGGGTCAAACATTCTTAGAACCTATGCGGAATAAACTTGGACTTGATCGAGCTTCAGTATCAACTATTTTCAGTATTTTGCCAGCTGTCACTCTTGGCGCAGGTAGGTTATTATTATTATTCTAAATTGAACATTGTTTTTTCTAACAATTATATTATAATTTTTAAGGACCAATCGCAACCGTTCTCACTAATATGTACGGATGTCGTGCAGTGGCTATAGGAGGTACTGTCGTTGCTGCTTTCGGTTTTTTTCTCAGTCGACTATGGGCTAACATCTGGTTTTATTATATTACAATTGGTGTCATCGGAGGTATGTACTTTTACTCATAAAATTAATTATTTCAAATTTTCTTGCACATTAATGGATACGAATGTGATTTACATGGTAATAAAGACAATATGAGAGATTGGTTGTATGATGCATTATAGAAATTAAGTTTAAAACAGAGATTTCTTCTCAACAAGACATGGTTTTTCTCGTCGAATATAATTAAAAGGTCATACATTGTAGTATAATTGAATTTGAAGGATTTCACATTTTTTTTATATTCTCAATAAAATCAGGTTTCAGAGGCAAAAGATCCATTTCGACAACAAATTTTATTTTTCCGAACTGATATAGTCCGAAAATAAATAGATAAAAATTCTTATGTATAATACATCATGTAGTCGATCTCATATTTGAAATAGATTCGTATCTTTTTATGTGAAAGAAAATTTAAAAAAAAAATTCTTCATTTTATATATTAATCGCTTTCTTCGTTTCATTCATGTATTGATATTTTTAGGTCTTGGTTTTTCACTCATGTACTTGCCAGCAATTGTCTCTGTTGGATTGTATTTCGAAAAAAGACGTACATTTGCCATGGGTATCGCTGTATGTGGTTCAGGTGTGGGTACAATGGCACTTGCCTTTATCACAAATGGAATTG
The DNA here is from genome assembly GCA_905329745.1 of Rotaria sp. Silwood2. Taxonomy (NCBI): domain Eukaryota; kingdom Metazoa; phylum Rotifera; class Eurotatoria; order Philodinida; family Philodinidae; genus Rotaria; species Rotaria sp. Silwood2. The sequence goes on along the minus strand of CAJNSZ010000169.1, from coordinate 100,911 downwards.
TCAATATACGCTTCTGGCTCAGTTATGAGAATGCATTGCTTCTCGAATCTGCTATTATCATGATTAGTCTTCTGTGTGGCTTCTTGATGGTAATCGAAAAGTTTCTTAAATAAATTGAAATTTTTCAAGAAGATATAAACAAATTCTTTGTTTAGCTTCCTCTACCACAAGAACCTAGTGAACAACGACGATTAGAACGAAAAATGCGTAAAGAAGATCAACAAAAACAAAATGAGGAACTTTTAATTGCTCAGAATGGTTCAACAACATCGAAAAATAATCCGGCTGAAGGTAAACTTGTCTATCGAACTTCTTTTTTTTTGTTGCATTTATTAATATAAATTCATCAATTCAATATTTTCAGTTGTCATTATTGAGAAATCACCAAAGAAATCTTTCTTTCATGAAATAATCGAACAAATCGATTTCAAACTGCTCAAAAATCTTGCATTTACGCTATTTGTTGTATCCAATTTTTTAGCAAGTCTCGGCTTCAATGTAATTTACAATTATGCTGATGATCTTGCAAATGATTCAAACGTTCAAAAAGATTATCGATCATATATTGTTATGTCAATTGGTTTGTCAAATATTTTCGGTCGTATTATCATTGGTTATTTCGGTGATCGAAAATCGGCAAGAAAATTTTTTCAATATGAAAAGTTGACTTTGACAAAATCATTTGTGTTTTTTTTAGGTAAATCGACTTTTCTTATTTGCTGTAACATTAATTATTTCCGGTGTTGCTACAATGGTGGCTCCATTATGTGGTTCTTCTGTTTTGCCTCATATAGGCTATGCATCCACTTTTGGTTTCTTTTCGGGCGGTTACGTTACTTTAACAGCGATCGTTCTTGTCGATATAGTTGGTATTAATAAATTATCGGATGCATTCGGTGTTCTTTTACTTTTTGTTGGCATTGCAACTGCTATTGGAACACCTATTGTTGGTAAGTGTTTATTATGTCTTTTTTTGGTTTCCTTTTCTTATAAATTTTTTAAACATGAATCATTTATAGGAGGAATGCGAGATGCATTTGCTCACTTTGCTCGACCTTTTCTTTGGCCTTATTTTATTTTTGGCGGTTTCACTATTCTCAGCGGTGCCATACTATTTGCCATTCCTTTGTTACAACGAAAAAAGTCAAGTGACGAACAAGTAGAGATGGGTTGCGATAATATCTTCCCGGAAAAAGATCTAACATTTGAAGAACAACAACAAAAAGTTTAACTATTTAAAAGTTATTTTATTGTCGACAGTCATTCAATTGGATTTTCGGCAATGCTCAATAATAATTTTAAAAAAACTGAATTTGAATAGATATTGATGTTGGTCGTTCAACTCAATTTTATCTATGTTGTATACAGAGTGAAATCTCAACTTTAGACTTTTTTTCTTTCGTAAAAAATAGGTAAATTACACAAGTATATCAACATTCGAAAAATGTTGACCAAGAAACATTTAGAATTTTGTACACTTCTGTAGTATTTTTCTGTATTGTTACTTATTAGTGAAATAAATATAGAATAGTTATATAGAATTTTTTTTCTTAACTATTTAACGACACTTATATTGATGGTTTACACAAACAAGAAATTCTATATATAATGAAGGTTTTAGTGATGTTCGAAATCTTTAATGAATGGATTCATCAGATAATGTTCATGAAAATTTATGTTATAAAATAATTTTGATAATCGTTCTTCTTAAAATTCAACAAATAATTGGTGCCTGATGTAAAGCGAATTATATTTTGTCCACCTGACAAAATTATAAGTTTGATTCAATTTTTCGTACACTTCTAGACGAATCTAAGTATGTAACTGCTTTTATAATCCCAGTGAATAAAAGATGACTTTTTATTAATTACAAAGTGCGTTAATAGTATTTGACTTTAATCTTTATTATTATACAGTGGAATTAAAAAAACATATGTTAATGAAATGGTCAGCGCGATAAGTTCTACCAATTATGATAATGCTTTGCCATAAAATATATACAGATTAATTCGAATGATTTGCTCTTGAACTCTGTAATCAGCACATTGCTAATCAGATGTTATTAACTTATTTTCTGAATTTTTAAAGGCATTAAATCACTGCAAAAGAATTCTCATTTAGTAACATGTTTCTGATATTCGTCAACAAAAGAATGTATTCGCGTCTGTAAATCATATACTCGTGAATAGTTTCAATTTTCGTACACAACAAATACAGGCTGAAAACAGAACATTATGTTATTTGTTTTTTTTTATCATTGTCCTCATTTTTCAAGAGACAGAAAAAAATAATTCTAAATGATCACAATAATTCATGGGTGCTGGTGTGCACGTACGCCAGGTCGAGAATGTCATACCCACAATAAATTAACACCAATATATTTTTTGTATATTTCACTGCTTTTGATTATTCTCATTTTCCTGCCTGGTAGACACTATTTTTTTAAAATGTTTCAATATAATTTTATTTGTAAGACCTTTTATTTTATAAAAGGAAATAAAAGAAAAAAATCACGAATAAATAAGCAAGGATAGATATTTGAAGAGAAAGTTGCTAAGAAAGTCAGACATTATAGGACATTGAAGATAGTGTGACATCGCAGAAATCACGAATTTTTTTAATATATTGTAGAGCGTAATGAATTTAGTATTCATTAATATTTTCATATCGATCTGATGACTTTTTCTTATGTAAACAATCAAAATATCAATGAAGTTTTTTCTATACAATTTTTCAGTTGATATTCTTCAATAAAAATGACTTGCTCGTTTTTCTAACTATAATTATTGGAGTATTATCTTTCTAAATACAAAACTTCAGAAGAATTCATCAACTCCACAAAAACCTTGTGGAATATCATTGAAAAGTCGGTCGCGCCTTTTTTTTTTTTCTACCAAAATATCGTGATGACGCATTTTATGCATCAATAACCAATTGCTGTGATATTTTTGTTGGTAATAGAAAGCATCAAGTTTTACCACCTAGGATATCTAACAATTTCTCCTTATGAGAAAAATGAACCATTTTTCATCATTCATAACGTGTGTGGATAGAAAAAGTTATATTCATACCTGAGTGTTTTTACTTTCTTGTGGACTCTGTCAGAATTGCAATCAAAGCTCAGCTCTGATGTTCTTTACAGATCTCTAAATGTTACTCTTTTTCAGAACGAATAAATTCTTATTCGTTTCCGAAATAAACAGTCTGACTGAGAGTTAAATATAAATATTGATCTATTTTGTGCGACATAAAGAATTTTTCATAACAACTGAGAAGAATTTATCAATGACTTTTTTTTACACTTTTTCGTGACGTAGATGGCTAAAAATTTTTCTTCCATATATATATATCTTATCAAGATCGTTAATTTTCCAAAGTTTCATATTTCTAGCTAAAAGTAGTACTGAAATACATGAATTTTTGTGCTTGCTTTTTATAATTATTTAGTCAATTACGATAGAGGGTTTAAGCATAATTTTGAACGATGAAGAAATACGTTTATGTCACGAGTCTTTTATATTTTATCTTAAATATTGATACGTTACTGGTATATAAGGAATTTTAAATATTTTTCATTGAATTTAAAACATTTCAAAGTAGGATGAAGTATTGACTGCAAGATTGGTAGTACAGTATTCTTATAGCAATGAAGCGCGTGTTCATATGCATCGAGTTTTATTATAATTTATGTTTTTTAAAAAAATTCTTACGAGGGAACATTCCCAGGTGTTGGAGCGATTTTTAGTCGAGACTTAGCACATTTAGTAGAGCTTAGTGAACTATGTTTATGGTAAAAAGAGTTCGTGCCCATGGTTTGTTTCTGGGAAGAACGAACGTTTTTACTGTTACTGTTATAACAGCTGTCTTACCTAAAGAAAAAATATTATCTAAACCATTTTAAGTCAAATCAAACTCAAACTTTTTCCAAATATAATAATCTTCTAGTGAAAGATGGCATGAGTATATGGGTCAAAAAGAGCTTTTAAAGATAGAGTTACACATTCCATAAAATATTATCACCATTGTACATCTTATTCATCATACTATGTCTTAAAGTTTCAAAAATATATAAGTTAAGCGCTTATAAGATACGCAGCAATTATCTCA
>CAJNSZ010000169.1:80570-96744 GCA_905329745.1 Rotaria sp. Silwood2 | reverse complement strand
GGCTGTAATAGGGGGGAGGGGGGGTGGGTCTGTAGCAGAGTGGGTGTGGGTGTGGGTGTGTGGGTGTGGGTGTGGGTGTGAGTGTGGGTGTGGGTGTGGGTGTGGGTGTGAGTGTGGGTGTGGGTGTGTGGGTGTTGATGTGGGTGGGTTAAGAGAAGACCAACACCCACACCCACACCCACACACCCAGTCCCACACCCACACCCACACCCACACACCCAGTCCCACACCCACACCCACACCCACACCCCACACCCACTCACACCCACACCTGTGCATGCACATGACCGTCTGTTCTCATAATTGTCTTACACACAAGTGTCTGCACACAATTGTCTTACACACAATAGTCATAGACCCCATTATTTGTGAGTTGATTGATATATGTATAGTTGTGCGTAATATCTGCTGTAAATATCATATATCTGTAAAACACGCTTATTTGTCAATCAATTCAATAATTATAATAATAAGAATGTTAAATTAAGAAAAGCTAATTTAATAAAATGGGAAATACTGAGTGAATAGCAACAATGCGAACAAAAAGTAAGGCACTTGTAGAAAAGATAAAAATTTTCTATTTGGAGTGTAGAAATTAGAGAGGTTCTTACTCTAGTGATTGATTATCCTTCAAAACAGCTATAGTCTACGAGACATTTTTCAGTTTACATTTTTTTTTGTATTACTTTAATGAGGCTAGAGAGTATATGTGCGTTTCATATTTCAGATCCAAAGAGGCTGCGCTAACAAGCTTTTTTTGACACATTCATATAGAGTAGCTAATTTTCTTGTTGATACTCATTTCTTCTGACCTAGACACCATTTTAACTTTCGAGATGATGATCCTTGTACGAACTGGGTGTGGGTCACTGGAAGGTGTTTAATATTATTCTTAACCAAAAACTAATTCTACGCTTTGAAACTAAACTGTTCAAAGTACGACAAATGTTTGCTGATTCATTACCAGTTTTCATATTTATTTTTTTTATAGCTGTTTCTAAATCTTTATTTTTCATCTTTTTTTTTCAAATATATCTCAAACACTTTTCAGAGTCAATCATATATATCGTTGTAGAGATTTTCAAGCGGTATCTTTTGATCAAAAAAGTGTTTTAATCAAGAAGATAATAGAGAAGAAATTTCAAAAATATTGACACCGCAATTCTTTATAAGTCATTCGATAGGTTTTGAATAAAGAAAAGTCATGATTATATATTTATTTCTACAGAATACGACAAATTATTCCCCATTAAGACTAATTGAACTTTTTCAATGTTCAAGGTTTTTTCAGAAACTTATTTAACTATGCACCGCGCCAGATGCTGACTTTTTAAAAACAATTCTGATTCATTCAAGATTTGATAAATAATTCTGATTTTTGGATGTATTTTCATAAGAGTGCCGAAAATTGAAAAAACAAGATTACTAGCCAAAACTAGGACGATTTTTAAAAGCAATCTGGATCCGCGGCGACGTATCGTTTAATGTATAACGTTTACTCTTCAAAAAATATTCCGCAGATTCAACGAATCGCATTTCAATTATGGATAAGTCTTGAAAATCAACTTCATTTTATGCATCATCCATAAATTCAACGAGTGTGAGCAACTATGATGTATAAATTGTAACAGCAAAGTATAATAAACTGTAGCTCAGAATCTATATAATCATTAATGTCAACTTGAGTAAATCTCAATTCTCTTAACAGAAGTAAACAAAAATATATTTCAATACCCAAGTAAGCAAAAAAGAAGTGAAAATTCTCAACATGACTAACCGGAAGTGTTTAAACCACTTTTCGCATGTAGTATAAAACTTTTTGAATAAACGTGAGGATCATCAATGATCTTTTCGAGGAGTTTCCTTCAACTGTGTCTGGACTGGTCCAAAACATGCTTACATTCATCATGTCTAATCCGTTTTGTCTGTATATTCAGTTCAGACTAGTCCACAGACACGAAAAGTAAAATAAAAAACATATAAAAGATGGATTCGAATGTTTCATCCGACAGTATTCAACATCTGACGAGTTTTTCTGATGGTCCACTACGGTCTAACGGCAGACAAACGTCAGTTTAAACAATCTAAATAACAAAGTGACGCTTGTTCATTCAACATGTATTTCAAAACTAACTGAATAGAAGCGAGTTAACTAGTCTGATGTGTCGCCATTGCTGCTACTGACTACTATCGGCGCCAGAATTCAAGGCAGTCGGATGTTTTTTGAATAACTGTTGATAGGAACCAGATGGAGATCTACGGTTTTCACCGTTTGATAGTCAAGATCCAGGAGCATATTTTCTTAAGCAAAATCCTTTCTGAGAAAAATTTCGAAGATCGGCTTTTTTAGAGGATTTCTGGAAAACCACGCTGGATTTCTGAAAACTGCCATAACAGTCTACTGATTTTTTTACACGTTAGGAATCAGCATAAAAAACTGAGTCGAATCACATATCTTTCGAATCTTTTCACGAACTTTTTCTTTTCGTCGAAAAAAATCCCTCCTGCTCCCCATGAGGGGTAGGTCAAAAAATGAAGTCAGCCAAAACTCTGTTTTTATTGTTTATTCATTTGCTATTTTGTGTTCTACTAGCATTTTAGAAGCTTCAAACTTGCTTTCCGTTGTCCAAGTGACTTTTTGACTGACTTTGTTTTTTGATCGACTCCTCAGGAGAATCAGGGGTGAATTTTTCGACGAAAAAAAAAGTTCGTGAAAAGATTCGAAAGATATGTGATTCGACTCAGTTTTTTATGCTGATTCCTAACGTGTAAAAAAATCAATAGACTGTTATGGCAGTTTTCAGAAATCCAGCATGATTTTCCTGAAATCCTCTAAAAAGTCCATCTTCAAAATTTTTCTCAGAAAAGATTTTGCTTATGAAAATATGCTCCTGGGTCGTGACTGTCAAACGGTGAAAACCGCAGATCTCTATCTTGTTCCTATCAAAAGTTATTCAAAAAACATCCGACTGCCTTGAATTCTGGCGCCGATAGTAGTCCTTTTTTCTGAGAAAGTACACTCTCGACTAGTCTATCAGATAGTAGAAATGATAAACAGTTTGCTATTATTTTTTGATTAAGAATCGACTGATGCAATATCATATGAACACACGTTTTTCTCATCTTCATTGACAAGTACATGGGACCTACTACGTCACAATTATAAAAATTAATCTTGATTCTTAAATATTTATTCATACATGTAGACTATTTTTGATGTTGTTACTTTTTTTCTAACTCAAATTACAATACGAAGAGTCCTTCATAACATCATTTATAATTTTTTTGTTTTGTATCAAAAGATATATCGAGCACCTCTTTGAAGAGTAATGGATTTGCACTTTTTTTTATAGTAAAAATACCAAGTGTTATTGAAGCCTAAAGAAGTGCATGAGGATATAAAGTATTCTGATCGTTTCTCAACAAAAATTCTCTATTAATGTTCTTTAAATTTTCATAGACTGGGAAGTGAATTAGAAATAATTCTAATTTCTTTATGCTATTATATCGTTTTAGTTAAAATATGAATTTTAGAATATGTAAATTATATAATTTCAAATTATCTATAAGTTTAAATTACGAAAATTGGAAATTAAAATATACTTTAACTATGATGCGAAAAAAAAATTAATTTTTGAAAATTTTAGATTATTTTTTTTTCAATCTAAAATAATTTTCCTAGATGTTAATGATAAGAAAAATTTTTTTCGAAAAATAAAAACAATTTTAAAATTAGTTATATTCAACTTTATGTAACTGTTTTCTGTATTTTGTAGAAAATTTTTTTCTCCATGCTAAAGTTTGAGAAATTCTGTAGAAAATTGTATTCAATAGCATCTTAGTGTTTGTTAACATGTAGAAGCAAATTACTTGGTTGTGTAATTCAATCAGTTAAGCGATCGGCATGTTTCAAACTAACCTACTTCATTATACATCTATTTTTTAGACTAGTTCGAATTCGACTAGTACATATGACTAGAACTCATTGTATTCAATGTCATAAGCGTACTTCCTTTTTCCATTTAAAATTATTATTGGACAAGCGTCACGATGGTACAGCACGCCTAGTCCTACTTTTAAAAAGGTTTTTGCATAACAAATAAAATGGAAGCTATCAATTAAATAGTCTGATCTCGATTCATCGAAAATAGTAACAATAATTCCTCTCATTGAACACATACCGAACATATTTATTGACACTGGTAATACTGCTGCTAAAGGTTTTCTATGGGATTGGTTTGTTGATACTGTCTATTTTCAATACAAAATTCCCGAATCATTCTATGAACATTGACATTAAAAGAAGATTGATCATTACTTATTTTGATAATATTTTTATCATTTATCTTTTTCGTTCTAATTTTATGGCCACACTTCTGAAAATGAGTAAATACAGAGAAAATAATCAAATTGAGGTTCATTTCAAGACGAATATTAAATTATCAAGTTGTGTGGGTATGGGGTGTACGTTTGGCTGTGAGAGAAGAAAATATCAACATTCGCATTCACTCTTCTCCATATTTTCAGGAATGACTGTAGGTAACTACTTATGTTTGTGCGTTCCATTTTTAGCAAAGGTCAAATTTCACGGAAAACTGATCATTTATTGAGTTTGTTTTGAATTGTTTCTCAAATATATTAAATATACGTCTTAAATAAAGATCTCATACCTATGTTTACAGAATATGTTATGTATATTTCGTTCGTTTCTGATCATTGATTGTAATGAAATCAATAAAAAATACGAACAATATGAGTTTTGAAATAGAAAAAGAAAAAAATTATTGAATACAGATTGTAAATATGTATAAACTTCAAACAATTCAAAAGTAGTGGTGCATGTACTTTATTTCTGTATAGAAAGTTCGAGGAAACTTTCTACTTATACATAGTGATAGTAAAAACGATGTTCTATTTTTCTGTGATGTTTGATCATTCTTCAACTAATACCATAATAAGTATGTTTCTATGAAAGCTGTTTGTTATGATATGTGATGATAACATTAGATCATATTGTCTGCGATATCCAATTTCCTTTTGCTCGTCTCACATCCACACCATATTCATACTTATATCTGAATGTGGAATGCACGTTGAGGACTCTGTTGATTGACCTACTTGTGCTGGTTATCATGCAGGTGTGCGACAGTGTCTCAGACTATAGTGTTTAATGTAGTGTGTTCAGTGATTATGACTATCTAGTCTGCGCGAAAAAAATAATAATATAATTCAATAGTCCAGATTATCGCTGACGATGATGCATGAATGGATCATAGTTCATTATTTGACATAATTTATTACTCATGCTAGATGGTGACGAGTGCTATGCTGAATTTCTAACACGTTTATGAAAAGTATCAGTATTTTGCCCCAGATAAGGACCATTTGAACAGTTCATATATTGTAGCAAGACCTATTGACGAAAAAAAACAAAACAAAACCCCGCTTTAAAACGCTGAAGAGTCCAAAATTATTTTTTGCGGAAATTCAAATTCAATAAAATCCTCGAAAAAGAACGAGAAGCACAACATCCCTTTTCAGTCAATGATATTTTCAAGAAATAACTACGTGCATGGGGCTAATAAAGTCAATATGGGTTATAAATCTAGCGCTATCTTTTTTCTTCCAAAAGACTTTGACATTTTTTACTTTCTCTACATTCCTCAGAGAGTTCTGAAAAAAAATTTTCGCAACTTGATCAAAAAGAAGTGTTGAAGAATAGGGGCAGAAATTTGAATGTAAGTGTGAAATTTGATATTTTCGTGAATGAGTATAAGCAACTAGAATGTACACATCCGCATACCACTCAAATGCTTTCTCATTGCTTTTCTAGATGATTCAGTAAAATGACGTTGAAAAAATATGCTCCAAAATAGATAGAATAGAAGAGCAATTACATCATGTTTCTCGTTTTAATCTTGGGAAGATCTCTCTAACAGTTTTTTTCTCATTAATTGACGGCAACTTATAGGTACAGTGATATTATACCATCTAAGGATTGCGTAAAGATGATGAAAATGAAAAATATTGAACGATATTGATAGTTTTTTTTCCTATTTCATGTTATTTGGCTATGCAATTGAGAATTATTGTTGACTAGACATTACAATTGTGAAAACTAAATGTTGCATAAAAAAAAGAATAGAATAGAGTTTTCTGAATTTCAATAATTTACATTAACTTCAAATTTGACGTAAATTTCGTTGGAATCAGAATCGAATTTTGGAGTTCGATGCAGATTTCTAATCTGTATTGACATCCACAAAGCATTTTTTTTTCATATGTCTTTGTCAAAAACATTTTTATTAAATAAAATTATTCTCTTTTTTTGTTAAAAATTTTATTCAATTTTTTATCAATGTTGCATTTTCTTGAAAAGAATCTTTTTTGGCTAAAGATATCATTAAACTATAATAAAAGCATTAAAAGAAAGAAAGAGCGTCAAAAAAGATTTTCATCACACTAATCAAAAATTAGTCGAGACATCCTTTATTAATGATAATAAAAGTAGAAAAAAACAAGAATAGAATGTCCTCGAAAAAAAAACTAGAAAGTTCATTTCCTTTTTTTTTTATTTTATCTATTTCAATAAGGAAAAACGAGAATAAATTGATATCGACGATTCAAAACAAAACAAATGTTTTTTTCAACAGTAACTCTTGTTCTAGTAGCACGTCAAATATTAATCTATGGAGGATTATTAATGATATTTATTGGAATGTTTGGTTCATTAATGATTATTTTAATATTTAGTCGAAATCCATTAAATCAAAATCCATGTTCAATTTATATAACTGTCAATGGAATTTTATCATTTTTATTTTTACCATTTTATTATTTACCAAATATTCTCACATTTGGTTTTCAAATCAATTTACTTGCATTAAATACATCATTTTGTAAATTTCAAATGAGTTATGCCATATTTACTGTGACATCATCATTTATTATCAATTGTTTTATATCATTTGATCGTTATGCAATATCATCTCGATCTGCACGAATTCGATCATTGAGTTCAAGAAAAATGTCTTTATATTTAGTTGTTATTGGATTAGTAAGTGCTTGGTGTTTTATTGGTTTACCAGCAGCTATTCTTTTTGAAAATGTTCCTCTCGGATCTAATGGATCTTATGTATGTACTTCAAAATCAACAATGTTTCTATTGATTGCAGCTTTAGTTTATTATCCAATTCTTGAAGGAGTTTTACCCATTGTTTTAGCGATTTATTTTTGGTATTTAACACGAAAACATATTCGAACTTTAAATAATCAACAATTTATAAGACGTTTTGATACACATATAACTCGAATGTTCATGTTTCAAGTAATAGCAAATGCTATTGCTTCTGTTCCATTTGCAACAATAAATCTTTATCGATCATTAACAATTCAAGTTATACGAAGTGAAGATCAAGAAAATATTGTTCAGTTTTTTCGTGTAATAGCAATTTGTTTATTTTATATTCAATATTGTACTGATTTTTATATTTATATAATAACATCAAGTGAAATTCGAGGACAAGCAAGAAGAATATTGTGTTGTTGGCATCAACGTTGGAATGATCGTGTCGTTCCAGTACGAACTCTTGCAGTTTTAGTCCTACCTACTGACAAAACAAATACAACTAGAAATTCTGCAGAAAACAAAATACACACATGAACTAGTTTACTTTCTCTATTTGTCTTTAGTCTTATATGGAAAAGAAAGAAACTTAATTGAAATTTTGTATCATTATTCTTACAAAATAAAACTCTCTACTTTGCTTGCGTCGCAATAGTCATTTTAATTAAGTTGTCTTTTAATGTTTTCATACGAATAATCTATCAAAAAGATACATTACTTTTTTTTCAATGAATAATTTATATAAATAATCTTTTATGCTTGAAAAAATGGTTCATTTTTTCCTTAATGACCCTTTCTTTTTTATCTATTATCCTATGCCATGCATAAATGACGAAAATCAACGGTTGTTTTCATAACAACAGCTCATTTCACGATTAATCAGATTGTCTACCGTTGGAATTCTGCATCAAACTCAGAAACCTGACTCCGTCTGAGTCAGTAAAAAAAAATATTTTCCGAAGTTAGAGTTGATATAAACCATACAAACTCAGAAATTCTATTTTGTTTTTTTCCTTGTGTAGCATCTTTACATGTCGTTAAATGGCATAATATCGCCGTACATGTAAGGTGTCGCTGATTTACTAGAAAAATCTGTTCGCGTAATCCCTGTGAGATTAAAATGAGAAATATTAAAACAGTTTCTCTTTTGTTCTATCTAAAATACAATGCAAATGTCTTTGAAAAAATTGAAAAACACTGTTGAACATATTGTTGACTTCCATACTAACCATATTTTTTGTTTGAAGTCTTTGCAACTCTTACAGTCAGGCAATATTATTTTCTAATTTCTGCGCATTTTTTTTTATCAGAAGAGAATAAAAAAAACACGTTTAATAATGATTTTTGTAGCATAAAGAGTGCTAGTAGAAGTTAGCCGTTTTTTAACGCTTAAAAATGATTCTTACCTATTTCGAACAAATAAGGTAAAAGTAATTTAGTTCATGTATGATTGCTGGACATGGGGTAGATGTTCTTGCAAAAGACTCTATTTAATAAAAATTCGTTTTTCAAATCTTGTTGATCGATTCAAAGTAAGATCAAATAATGAAAGAATAGATAAAGTGCATTGTACTTTTATTACTTCATTAACTATTGTATTATTGGAATATTATTTTATTTAGATGGCTCTTTTAAAATATAAAGGGTAAAAATATGTATTAGAAGAAAATTAAAGATAAATAAAAGAAAATCTTTATCTTTGTAGAAATGACAACAGATAAATCATTTAAGGTCCCCCCCTCAGAAATTTCATTTTTTGGTAAAATAATCGAAGTCGAGTTTTTATCATAGAAAGATGCAGCGAAGTTTCCTCTTTCAGAATATATATAAATTTTTAAAAAAAGGTCAAATTTTTACAGATNCGGCTTAGACCGGTGGCTTACACCTCTAACCACATGTTATGGTGAAGTTATATCGATTCTTCTGAAGGCTAAAAATGACCTATGATTCAGCTGAAACTCCGGTCTAGTAAGGCCAATCGCGCTGAAATTTTTATCAGAGACGTATCTCTCCAGGATCACTCATCCCTGAAATTTTCAGCTCACAAGACCCATTCTAAGTGGGAAATCATTTCTGAGAGGGGGGGAGGAGGCCTTAACATTATGGAAACTAATAAAGAAAACTATGAAGTTAGTTTGAAAGAAATCAAAAATTTGTTTCAATGAAAAATTATACAAAAAAAGAAAAGATTATAAAACTATATGATTTGTAAATTCGGTCTATCTAACAATTGTATGATCTTAAACTTTCTCTCTCGTGATTGATTTTTATATATTTTAGTTAATGAGAATAAATTAACATTTTTAATTGAGTTAACAGTTAAATGAAGTTTTAAATGATAGTATTAGTAATTGTCAATATTACATGAAGAAATGGTATTTTGTATAGTTAAAAGCTTCTAAAAAAAACTGAAAATATCGAAGATGAATAGGAAAAAATATGGCAAAGTTAATTTTACGAATATATTTTTCACAATTAAACAACAAATATATCAAAATCTCTCAAAGCATAGCATAAAGTTTAAATTTCTTCTTCTACTTATTATATATAGACATCAATGTAAAATTACGATCGAATCCTATTAGGTGAGCTAAAACAAATATATATTCCACGATTCAAAAACGTTGAATGAAAAAAGTATATCTGTTTCAGTTAAGAAATAACGCGTCCTATAACTATTATTTTGCGCTCTCAATGAAAAAAACAGTGTATCACTAGATTTTTAGGCATTTTGATGTATTGTCCAATACATAAACATAGTCTAGTGAAAATATGCATGCAAAAAAAAAACACAAGGCCACGTTGACATGCACTTTTTTCTCTAATTGTTTTTCTCATGGACAGTTTAATTTTCATATCATTGGTCTTTACTCAATCGAGGTAAATTACATATTATTTGACCTCATAAATATTGTTGAACTATATCATCGATATGAAATGATTATTATAAATACTTATTATTACCATCTTTTATTTCTATTCCAATAAGTCATTTTGAATTCTAAAAAATATTGAGCCTTTTCATCATATATGCATATCAAATTTCTGCATGAAAGTTATTTATTTTTAAATATCACAGTCAATTAATAATCAACTGTAGTTTTGAGACATGTTTCATCAAACAAATATTACTCAATTTCCAAAATAAATTGTTTTTAAATGATTGCTAAAGGTGTAAGCAAAAACAAATTTCAACACTTCGAAAATCTTTTTGATAGAAAGTTCACATAAACAGTCATAGCACGTTCCAATTTTCTAAAGAAAGAAAAGGTTGAACATCTCTAGAAAAGATTCAGACCTTTCTAGTTATCCCGCTCATCCATGGTTTTATGTATTTTTATGAAAAATACTTGATACTAACCGATTACAAATCATCCTTTCTGTCATACCGTTTTTCGTTCTTTTTTTTTTTCAAAAAATCAAACGATAGTATGAAGACCCTATACCTGTCGATTCGCTTGATCGATTTTTTTTTATATATTTATTAATTTATATTGTCCGACGTTGGCACACGACACGTAAAGATTGACACTCTCAATAAATGGATGCTATACCAGAAGAAACAAATGAAGTGAGAATGAAATTTTTTTTGAAATACTGTAGTTTTTTTTCCTAGTGAGAAACACACGTCCATAGTAGTCTTGTAATATTCATGCAGAGATTTCGAACATTTCATATGAATATTAATCGAAGAATATTATATATTGATGAAATCACTTGTAAACTGTATGAACTTAGACGTTTACATTCTCTCATAAATAGAAAAAAACACTGCGCCATTAATTAAAAGAATGGTGAATAGAAAAATTAATCTTTATTCCTTTCACTCGCTGGTTGTTAAATGTTCTGTTCAATAGTTGATAAAAGAAAAAGGTTATTTTTTGTTGTAACTCATTATCTCTTGAATTTTCAGTGTATGTTTCATAGGTCGTATCTAAAAGAGTTTACGTTTTTCGACATATCGAAAACAACAATCATAAAGTTTCTATTGTAATTTTGAATAAACTACTGTAATACATACAAGAACAATGTAGTCATCAAACATTTCTGCTTACATCGCAAGATGATTTGTTTTTATTTAATTTGCATTTTTTATTTCAATATATACCCCTGGAAAGCAAAAGTTGGACTTTGTATTTCGAATATATTTGCACTAAAGAAGTACATTTTAAAAATACAAATTACAGATTCTGAAAGCCCGTGGAGTTCTCTATCATGTTGTATAATTATGTTTTTGTTTAGATCTATTCGTTACCGAAATAAATTGCATACAACGAAGACATCCCTATATCGCGATTCCCAAAAATTTGACTTTTTTTTTCTCCAATAAAAATTAGTTCTTTGAATTTTTCATCCATATAGGATTATCTATTAGGAAAAAGTAGTTATAGATTCTGATAGAGCTTAAAAATCTCTATCACCCCATATATTTGCTTATTTTCTTGCGTTCACCACCTATCGAAAAATAATTTAAGTACAATGAAAAAATTCTGAATCGGCAAATACAGAAAATCGCTGTTTTTCTCTTTTCTTGATAATATAGTTACTTTAAAAACAAATTTTAAAAAAGGTGCTCACAGATTCAAATAGAGCTTGAAATTCTCGATCGCTCTGTATATTTACTTATTTTATTATGTTCATTTTTTTTAAGAAAAACTTTAGTACAGTGAACACTATCAATTGACAAGTATCTAAAATCGGCATTTTTCGTTGCTGTTGGTGTTCTCTTTTTGCATTTATTATTATTATGCGAAAATGTTTTTGAATAAGCAATTATATATTCTGGTAGAGCTTGAAATTCTCTATCATCCTGCACTTTTGAAACAATAAACGAGAGAGCGAATAAAAAAAGCTACTTACTTTTAGAGGTTGTCAACGAGTATATCGATGTAATATTCAAATTATTCTCCAGCACACCAACGCACGATAGTTAAGAAATGTGCAGGACAATAGAGCATTTCAAGCTCTACCAGAATATATAACTGTTTAATCAAAAAAATGAATTTCTGGTAGTAGTAATAAATTCAAAAAGAGAGCTGCAAAAACAACGAAAAACGCAAATATTCTGTATTTGTCGATTCAGAATTTTTTCATTGTACTTAAGTTATTTTTCGATAGATGAACGCAAGAAAATAAGCAAATATATGGGGTGATAGAGATTTTTAAGCTCTATCAGAATCTATAACTGCTTTTTTTAATAGATAATCCTATATGGATGAAAAATTCAAAGAACTAATTTTGATTCGAGAAAAAAAATAAAATTTTTGGGAATCGCGATATAGAGGTGTCTTCGTTGTATGCAATTTATTTCGGTAACCAATAGATCTCAACAAAAACATAATTATACAACATGATAGAGAACTCCACGGGCTTTCAGAATATGTAATTTGTATTTTTAAAATGTACTTCTTTAGTGCAAATATATTTGAAAAACAAAGTCCAACTTTTGCTTTCCAGGGATATATATATATAGAATATTACTTTTTTTTTTCTAGGAGATACAATCATCATCTACAAGTGAAGGAAATCAAGATTCAATAAAAAATGAAATTGATTCATCTTTAGAATTATCTTCTGTTGTTAATACAACTATTCAAAATGATTCTGAAAAGACGATGATATTAAATGACTCTTCGAACGTGCCAGTTAACGATGAAGTACAACAAAATCGAACGCTAATAACTGAAATGAATCGAACATTGAGTTCAAGTCGATCAAGTTTTAATAAATTTAAAGAACAATTAACTCAACACGCACGTACTGTTATGGCTATACCATCATCACTTACATTAATTTTAACAAATACATTATCCACTAATAATAATACCAACGATAATAATAATATTGAAGAAGTTTATTGGGTTGAAATTTGTATTGAAAGAGCAAAAGATTTAGCTGTTAAAGATATTAATGGTTCAAGTGATCCATATGTTAAAGTTTTATATGGTAATAAAGAAATATATATAACAAATACTGTATCAAATAATTTAAATCCAATATGGAATGAAAAATTTATTTTTTTTGTACATGATTTATATATTCCAATTTATTTCAATCTATTTGATCATGATCGTATTGGACGTGATGATCCAATGGGTACAACAAAAATTGATTTATATAGATTACCATTACATAAATTATATGCTGCAACACTTGAATTACAAGATGAACGAAGAAATGATGGAAAAATTGGTATAATTAAAATTAGTATTAAAATAATACCAAAATCAATTGAATTTCGTGATGAAGTAAAAAATAGAAATTTTATGAAGATTTATTTTAAAATATTTAAATTAAGATTCTTCGTACATTGACAAAGCGATCACAAATTCGATCAATAATCGGTGGTCATTTAGGATCAAATAGTGAAGTTATATTACCTCGACGTACAATTGATGTTTTTATAATTCAAGGACGAAATTTAAAGTTAGCCGGTGTTAATAAACCTTGTAGTCCTTATATTAAACTTAAATTTGGAACCAATAAAAAATATCGAACACAAGTAAGATAACTTACGAGGAAACTACTTCCAGTGACATGAACATCATTTGAGCTCGTATGGATCCCACAGGTGGATCATAGCGAAAATAGCAAAAGTCGAAAAGATTTTATCCCCATTGGTCTTCGCTGCCGAATTATGACCGATTTACTGGATTTTTTGACTTATTTTTAAGTATTTCTTGGAAGATTGAATAACGAAGTTTCGGTCCAAAATTTTATCTATAGCTATATCTAATGACTGTTAGAATGTTCTGAAATGTTTCGATTTTTTTGACATGCTTGTATTAAACGGCTATTTTTGGGAATTCAATATCTTGACGAAGAAACATTCTTTTTATTTAAAAACTTTCAGAATATTCTAAAAGTTATTAGACTTATATGTGGACAATATTGTAGATCGGAATTCTCTCATTTGATGTTTTACGAATTACTTATAAATTAATCGAAAATCCACTTAATCGATCATAACTCGACGACAAAGGCCTATGAAGACGATACTTGGTTACAAGCTACAACTTCGTTCACTATCACATTTTGTAGAAAAGTGTTTGCTCTAAAAAACAACCGATTTCGACAATTGTCAACATGCAAGAAAAGGAACTTATAGGGTCTTACTACTCTCGAATAAAACTTAGACAAAATCCTGGTCCTAATTCATAGCTTTTGTGATTTATCGAAAATATTTTTCTAGCGGATCAAAATTGAACAAACATCTTGCTCAAAGCTTTCCAATATATTCGTTAGCAGTTTACAGGACTTAGTTTGCAGAATTCTAACAATCATTTTTCATCTAAAGCAAAAGAAAAAGAATTATGATCTGAAGAAAGTTGAAGACGGAGGCTGTTTCGACTTATCATTTCTTTTATTATTATTTATAACTAATAATTTATTATCATAAAAGATGTCTTCTTTTTTCTTTTTCGTATCAAGTTCTTATATAGTGCATGATAAAAATACATGACATGAAAGTTGGCAAAAGAAAAAAGTTCTTGTCTAATACCAATAAAATTCTATTTTGGCGTCTGTTTATTGAATTTCAGACTTTAATATTGATCCAATGATGAAATTTGGATTTTAAATTCGAATTTAACCATGAATTTCATAGTTCAGATTCTGATATAAGCCTAAATATAGATCCGTAGGCAGATTGGAATTCAACATATTCCATTTTTATTAAATTCATCTCTTGAAAATTGTATTTTTCTATACATTTAATTATTGTTTAGACAATAAAATCTACTCATAAACCTGAATGGTATCAATCATTTATGTATGATACAACTCTTAGTGAACTTCCTCCATTAGAATTAATTGTTTTCGATGACACTAATACTATCGAAGATTTCATAGGCCGGTAAATAAATAAAAGAAATGTTTTTATCCGTGTGTACTTGATTTTCTTTTTAGAGGAATTTGTAATCTGGCTCATTTAGATGAAGAACGAACACATCTAATACCAGTTGACCTTGAAGATGGTGCTGGTATAATTGATTTATTTGTAACAATAACAGGAACAACACCATTAGAAGAAGCAACCAATGATGGTGACAGTTTAGCTAATATTGCTCTTGATTTTATTCCATCAAAATTATCTAATGAAGATATTGAAAATTATGTTCGTAATGAAAAAATAAATGCAGATTTTTTATTGAAAATTAATTTTTATTTATTTCATAGAATCTTTTTTCAACACTTCGATCAATAGCTTCGATATTTGATGTCGGTAAACTTGAAATCAAAAGTAAAGACTATTTTTTTTTTCTTTATTGTTATTTTAAACTTTTCTGTATAAAACAAAAATTAGTTTATCAAGCGCGTGATATTAGTGCTAAAGATATAAACGGTAAATCAGATCCATTTTGTGTTGTTGAACTTGATTCAAATCGTTTACGTACACATACAATTTATAAAACACTTAATCCTGTTTGGAATAAATCATATGTTATACCTGTACAAGATATTCATTCTGTACTTCAATTAACAGTTTACGATGAAGATACAAATAAAAATAATGAATTTGTTGGTAAAGTTGTAATACCATTATTATCTGTAGGAAAAATAATAATGATAATAATAATAATTATTATTTTTGACTTATTGAGTTTTTGTCTTTTTTAAAGATAAAAAATGGTAAAAAGAAATGGATAGCGTTAAAAGATAAAAAATGCTTGTTACCTGTTAAAGGTGCTATTGAAATAGAAGCAACACTTATTTATACAAATGTAAAAAGTTTTTATTGAGAGAAAATTTTATTCATTTTATTATTTCTCTTTTTTTGTGATTTTAGCTTAAAGCAGTAATTCGAACATTTAATCCAAGACAACAAGAATACTATCAAATCGGTGAAAAATTTAGTCCTATTGTATGTATAATTAATAAAACAAATTTTTCTTTTGTGATGTACAATCTAAAAAGAATGCTAAAGTATAGGAGTAGAAACTTGCAGCTCCCCCCCCCCCCCCCGCCCGCCCCCCCCGAGGGAGACGGCGCGGGGGGAGCGACGAGGAGCGTCTGCGTAGCCCACCACGGCGCGCGGGGGACGCGGGA
>CAJNSZ010000169.1:66856-80560 GCA_905329745.1 Rotaria sp. Silwood2 | reverse complement strand
TTTCCTTTGGTGTGTCCCCTCCACAAAACAAAGCCAAGTTGCGGGGAGGAGACTGCCCACCCCCCCCCCCCCCCCCCCCACTACACGGCGTGGCGATGAGGCCTGGAAAATCGAAAGTCTACCCTAGCTTCGCCCATTGTAGGCTACCGTAGGTTCAAACACTTTTCTCTTTCCATCAGTTTACATTTCTTAATCAAGCAGACGTAGAAAATGTTTGTTTTAGAACACATCGAGTTTTGCACAAACTTTTTTTGTGAAATATTTCGGCTTCATCAATTAAACTTATTTCTGATAAAGCAGATCAGACAGAGATAATCACTGGAACATCACAGACTGTGACAGACGTAGGAAGACTATTTTTACCTTACAGTATGAACTACTGTTAAGTTGTAAACTCAGTAGCTCGATGTCTTCCCAACAACTAATACTAGTCGTAGCTCTGGACAGCTCCCCAATGAAGTCACTCAACCATGACGGCAAGAGTTAGCTAAAAGAATAATAAAGAAATCTACAGGGATTGCATTAACAACGTTCTTATTCTCATGTTTATTCATGTTAAGGCTATAAAACATCATGTAACACGTATTCAAAATATGCTAAAAGGTGTCGTTGATGTAGCAAAATTTATTGATTATTGTTTTCGATGGGAAAATCCACGATTGAGTTTTTCGGTTTTAATAGTAAGAAAATAATCATAAAAATATTATTTAGAATGATAAAAATTTTAGGTAACTCTTGTTTTTATTTGGAATTTTGAATTGTATATGTTACCTTATGTACTTTTGTTTTTATTGGCACGAAATTTAATTGCAAAATATCGTCAAGGTCATCTTGAAAAATCTCATGCTAGTTTAGGTGATGAAACAACATTAGTCAATGTACAAGCAGCTTCTACATATGAAGAAATCGAAGATAGTGATATTAATACAAAAGTAAATCTATATAAAATTTTTAAAATAAATTCTTTCTTTTTTTTTCTTCTACTTTTTAGGAACAGAAAGTATCATTTACTAGTGTTATACAGAATATTCAAGAAACAATCATTGAAATACAAAGTTATATAGATGCTACTGCTTCAACATTAGAACGAATTAAAAAGTAATAGAAACATTTTATTATATTGATTTCTAAAATATTCTTTTGTTGATTTAGTTTATTTAATTTTGCTGTTCCTTGGTTATCCATTCTTTTTACTATTCTACTTTTACTTGTTGGAATAGTACTCTATTATATTCCTCTTCGATATTTAATTCTTGCCGTTGTTATTAGAGAATTTACAAGACGATTCGGCAAACCTAAAGATTATATTCCTAATAATGAATTAGCTGATTTTATGTCACGATTACCTTCCGATACTCAACTAGTTAGTAATTCGTTTTTAGAACGAGAGAAATATATTTTTTTCTTGGTTTTATAATTTAGATACGATATCGAGAACTTAAAGTTCTTTCTTCTTTATCAACACGAAAAAAAGAATAAAGAATCGACTACAAATAACTAATAAGACGCATACATTCCATTCGATAATGGTTGTACAAAAAATAGTTTATTATAAGACAATATGGCTACTATCGAAATGACATATAATATAGATATTTATTTTTTTTTCTTTTGCGTATGGTGAATTATTCTTTATGGCATAGAGTTGATATTTTGAGTGTATGCATATGATAATGCACTCTGATCACAATTATTTATCCTCTCTTCATCGATTCACACATACTCTGTCCCTTGTGAAAAGCGTCCATAGGAGTTTTTAGTGAATAGTTTACTGAAACTGCACATTTCTAGCGAAAATATGCATTAAAAAAGTTTTGGTTTTTCAGTTTGCTATTTCACAAGCTACTACATAGTATATTTCTTTCGAGTGCTGACGGCAGTTTCATATATGAAAAAGATTCATCTTACTAAAAACTAGAAGTTGAGGTTCAACAAACATTCTTAATGAAAAGACAATATCTTAGTTATTTGAAAATGGTTTCTAATAAAATTTAGACGAGAGATAACTATGACATTGGGCTTTTAAATAACGAGTCGAACGAAAATATTTATGTCGACATGGTTGATGCTTGTGATTAGGAATTATTGTCACACACATGTACCTAAAATATCTGCTCAATATTATTAAGAATAGTAGCACTTCATAGGGAAGTGGGCAGCTACATTTTCCTAAGACTATATATTTCGATAAAATTAAATTTTTCTGATGTGTTCTCTAATGAATATGATTTCATAAAGTAAAAATACTTTTAAATATTGAATTATGTGATTGTTTTTCTTAGCCTTATCAATCGTTGATAATTGTCAAAAATAAAATTCTCATACCATTAGCGGAGTGGGTGTGAATCATTGTGAGAGCTAAAACATGTCGAATTATAACTCAATTTATAACTATGAACCATTTTAATTTGATTAATTTTTTGAGTAGATTAAATTAATTTGAGAAAGTCATCATTTTGATTTAATCGGCATGTTTCATAAAATACATTAAAATATACATATACACTTTACTGTAAAAACTTAGCATTTAAACATTATTCTCTGAGTATTTTCTCATTCATTCATCTGCTAATGGTCGTTCAATGTATCTATATCACCATGTCATATTTGATTTAAACATGAAATAACCATATCAAGTTATTCTCAGTTCCTTCTTATATGTTCCACTACTACTTTTATTAGTATGTATATTGTTCTGCGATTCTTGTTGTTTCTCGTTATTGTATCGACGAGCGTGAAAAGAGAAACGAAAGAATAAAGAAATTAAAGCAATAAGAGCAAAGAGAAACGCTTCCTACATCATTCATAAGAGACAGATGGATGATGGTTCTTTGATCATTCGACCGATTGACTCTGTTACGGCACTTTCAAAGACATACTTCTACTGCGAAACCATGTATACTTCATAAAAATATGTTCAATAAAGATGATAGTAATTTTCGTATTTCGCTCGTAGCTATTAACATAGAAAAACCTCCTCATGTCGTACAGTAAAGAATATATTGTTTCATTCATAGTCGACAGGTAAATACGAGAAAACGTAATTTGCAGATGAATGCATAAATGAAATACATATATTTTATCTTATTCTATCAAATATATCAATTAAATCAAAATATAACCGTTTTAACTCTCACACTAGTGTCGGTTGTGAGAATAGACAATAGCCGTATCTTATCCGACACCCAACTGTTCTTTATGTGCCGTTGAAGCCTATAATTATCAATGATTACAAGATAAATAAGTTCATTATCAATGATTACACGACTTTGAGTGACTATTCGATATTTAATATGAAATTGAAGTGTCTGAATTGCTTCTCTTTACTTTGATCAAAAACTCAGATGAAGACTTATACAAATTTCATCTGCAAGACATTTAGTTATTGTCAAAATATTTCAATATTTGTAATCATTATTGAATCGAATAAATTCATGTAAAAAGCGTAATGTTTGATCAACCAAATACTGTTGTTGTAATTCAAGCAATAGTCTAATCGATTTGTCTTTTCTTTAACTTTCTTTCATATATGTTTGATAAAGAATATTAAAATTCTGAACCTTTCAAAGCAAGAAAAAGTCTTCTTCGAAGTCTTATTTGCTTATGTAAATTGTTTTCTCTGTTTCTATTATATATTATGTTTGTTAGAAGAAAAAAAAAACGAAACAGTTTTCATCATATTTACTAAATACTTTTTTATTCTTCGATATAATCGGAGTCAGTTGGTATTGCAACGCTATATGATGTACAAAATCCACATGAATGTTAATTCGCCAATTGATTTACATCAAAATTTTTCCTTTTAAATTTTACAAAGAAATAATACATAGTTATTTTCGATCTTTCAAATGAACTTTTTTTGGCGAAAAAAAAAAGTTTCTGTTTATCTTTGTTCTTTGATCAACACTCGAGTTCTAGAAGCAACAGCAATGAATTTTTGGGTGTGGGTGTGGGTCTGGTTGTGAGTATTCCTTTGCATTTCACCCACACCAACATTCGTCATAAAATTTTTGATTGCTCTCACTGTCAATCGCTCGAACTACTGCTATTTTATTCAGGGAAATTCATCAAAGAAAGGTGCATTAGTCTGTCAAACTTCCCGATTGACTTCTTCGTTGACCACTTTCGAAACTAGCCATCGATTAGTGGTTTTGGTAAATGATTTTACCTTTTGTTAATTATCTTTCAAATTGTTTTTGCCCAAGATGGAGACTACTGTCTAAATCATATTTTTGACAAAGAATATTGAAATTATGAACTTTCTAAAACAAGAATTTTTCTTATCTTGCTCGTTGTTCGCGATTTTTGTTTTGAGTTCAGATTGTTACGCTTCGTAATTTAGAAAAATGCAGATGAGGTCTAATTAGATAATGTATTTATGAAAAATTATAATTTGTAGTTTTAAAAAGTATTGTATTTATAAGGAATGTTCGTTCTACTTATAATCAATCATTGTTTTCACTTTTTCAAAAAAAGTATTCTCTCATTGAAATACAAAAGTTATTTTTGTTTTTGTTCTTTGTTTAGTACCCAAACTTTAAAAGCAACAAAAATGAATTTTTATGTACGAATATGAGCATTTTGCAATAACTATTTCTTATATTGAAAGTGTTTGTTTGTCGGTTGATTCAAAAGTACAACATATTTTCACGATTCTTCTTGGAATCTTCGAGATAATAAATATTCTTGTGTCATTTTGTTTGGTGAAATCTACTAGTGATGCAGTGTATTTATATACAACAAAAACTGTTCATATGACGACTAGAAGATTGACCACATAAAAGCTAAAAATTCTCAGTATTAACAAAATTAAGTGAATAGAAAGATTTTTGTACCTTCTTATTGATGAATTACAAATTATACTCGGCATAATACAGTTCTAACAGCTCTAATTTTTAAACATGCCTCATTTATGATCTTTATTATTCTTATGTTTCTAGATGCATGCTTAACATTTAAGAGTACTGTTTTTCATTCCAGCATTACATAGTATCATGAATCGATTAAATACATATAAAAGACATTGGATCGACTTATTTTGTTTTTACATAGTTCAAATTCGACTGTGTTTTATTCGTTTCTATCACTGAGAATTTTTTTTTTGATAATGGAAACTTGCTTGAAACATTTTCTTTAGCTCTTATATAAAAGTATTGTTTGAAGAATAAAGCAGAATGAATGTATTTTTCGTTTTCTTCTATCTACTTTCAAGACGGCATCGGAATTATTAAAAAAAACAAAAGAAACAGTTAATAATATTTTGTTGTTCCTGTCGTCCATTTTATTTTCCCGTTGATGGTAGAAAAAGTTGCCACTTGTTCTTCTTTACATTCTTGATTATTCTTCACTTGTCGACAGAGATGGGCAAGTCAGAGGTTTTTAAGGTTCAAGTCAAGTCAAGTCATTGAAATGAAAACCCAAGTCAAGTCAAGTCAAGTCATTAACCACCAAAAAAACTATTCAAGTCAAGTCAAGTCAAGTCAAAAAATGACTATATATTCTCATTTGGCCGCCGCTTATCTGAAGTACATGAAAGAATTTCTTTTTCTTTGCTTCTGCTCTGATAGGTACTTTTAATGTAGACAAGAATTAGACGCATAAATTTCAAAAATATGTTCATTTTGTTACTTGACTTGTGACTTGCCTTTGAGGGTCAAGTCACAAGTCAAGTCAAGTCATCCAGAAATCTCGCAAGTCAAGTCAAGTCAAGTTTAGTCAAGTCTGACTTGACTTGACTTGACTTGTTTCAAGTCAAAAAATGACTTGACTTGTCCATCTTTGCTTGTCGAGAAGAAAAATCAATAATTGCTTGATGTCCTCGTCATTCAATGCGCATGAAAAAAAGAAATCCTTTGGATATGACATAATTTGAATGTTGTATATATATATGAGAAAACGAGAGAAGCACAAAGCAGGACATATAGCGATCTGATATTATATCTTTTCTATGGTGAGCAAAATGAGAATATTGGTATGTGAGTGTGAGATGTGGCTAAGAAGAAATGAAATATGATGGAGAATAGTCCAAGTTTATACTAAAACTGCTTTCTTGACGATGATTGAAAAATTGAGCAGATCGATTTAACTATAAGTATAGAGATGGCTAACACACATTAAGAAAGACAAAATACTCTAGAGAAAAACACTAAATAAAAGTAAACTTTCAAATATTGATATGAGTCTCGGGTGATTAATTAATGAACAATTTGTCACTTATTTTGAACTGAACATTCACTATTAAATAAAAACTTTATCTGAACACTAAATTAAGTATGTGAATGATGATGCCTCAATTGAAATAACCAATTCTATACATGCAGTTGTTCAACAAGATAGAAAAAGGACCGATTCTAGAAATTTGAAATAATATCGCAGACGAATTGTATCACTGAAACTAATTAGATTTGTGAAGATTACAATAAATATGAGCCAATTTTGCTGATCATTAAATCATCTTTAGTTTGATCAGAAATTTATTATTTGAAATGAATCATTTATATTCCTGTGAAACATGATTCTAGATGAATGTTGAAGTACATTGAAAGTTTCAATTTTCACTTACTTTAAGAATACATCATCAGCCATCCTTTTTTTTTTATTATCGTGAAATAGTTTTCTTTCGGAAGAAAAACAGTGAAGACAACAAGTTTTATGACATGTTATTTTCTAAACACAATTTACTTTTTCTTACGTTATTGTAAACAGTTATTCCAACAATAGTTTATTTTTTCTGGTCATGTTTATATATATTGACCAATATTCAATCTTGCAGAGCTTGAATTTTGTATCTTCCAATAGGTTATTCGTAATTGTTATTCAATTGAAGTTCATACGTCATGATATAGATGTGTATTCCTCTTCTGTTATTGTACACCAGTGAACAAGTTCAGACTTTATTTTCTATTCTGAGGTATGATATAGATTCGACAACAAGATACAATGACTACTACGGTGCGTTACAGTTGGAGAGAAAAGTCACAAATGATTGGTATTTTCAAAACAAGTGGGTACCGTCGACGAGTCAGGTTAGTGAACATTCTAGAGTACTTCATTTATACTGATCGAAAGTCTTTAGACTTACATCGATCTTCGCATTTAATTTTCCTAAAAAAAACTGTATTTAGCGATTGGTCATCATGGAAGAATATGATGAAATGGATTTATATATCCCCCTGGCCAGAAATAGTTAGACTCGGTATTTTGAATAAATAATCACTATAAATCAACATTTTGGAGAAAGTAATTATAGATTCTGATAGCCCGTCAAATTCTCTACAAATCTCTGTAAACATATTTTGAGTTGGGTTTGTTCTCGGAAAAAAAATTCAAGCTCAACAAAGGCACCCTCATCGTTAGATTCCCCAGAAATGCATTTTTTGTTTCTTCATCTACTTGTATTTCAAATTTATTTTGNTTTTTCTTTTGAATAAATATCTCAAGTTAAAAAAACTTGTCTTACCTTCCTGCAAACATTTCTATACTTTTCGATACTTCCTTATACTTTTTGTTATTTCTCGATACTTCTTTATACTTTTCAATATTTCTGTACTTCAGAAATACAGAAGTATGCTTTTTCCCTCTTGTAAACAATGATCAAACGTCCTGCTGCCACATTTTAACCTTAAACAATAATGCGTTTTTTCTAGAAAAAGACACATGTCTTTTCCAAAGTTGTACTAGATGCAAAACACCGAGATCTATCGGTAAGATTAAAATTCTAGTTGGTTCTGCTGATTTGTGCCAAAATCTTGTAGATATTCAGTGAGCTCCGTGATTAGGGAACTACCGAACCACTTTCTTTTGGTCCCCGTCCCGATCCCGGTTTTGTTGTCGGTTAAAATTATTTTGATAGTCTCGGTACCAGTTCTGGTTAAAATTTTCTATAGCTTCTGATCCCGATTTTTTAAAAATAAGCAATTTTTTGCAAGATTAAGCCTAAATTTTTAGATTTCTTTTTGATAAAAAAATGCGCCGAAACCAGCTTGACAAGTAATAGGTCCCAGTCCCGTAAAAATCAAAATTTTTGGTCCCAATCCCGGTCCCGCAGGGCTGGGACTACTTTGCAGTTCCCTGTCCGCTACAGATTGCGTTGAAAAGGACGCACTTTATCTTCAAAGCAAATAATCTATCATGTTTTCACTGTATGTCTACTTCAATCAAAATTTGCACAGGAAAATCTAGCTTACTTTGGTATTTTTCACTGTTTGACACTTTTCACAGATTAAACCACTCAAAAACCCAAAATAATCAACTAAACTAGATTTTCTTATGTAAATATCTATTGAAACGAACACAATCTCAAAAAAGTTATAGGTTGCTCGTTTCGAACATAAATTTCATCGCTTTCAACATTACTCTCTGATTGAGACGAATTGAGTCTTTAATACATATTTGTTTTATTTTACTTATGCAATAATTGACTAAAAAATTTTTTGAGAGATGTTTTTCTGTTCTTTCCAGACATGTTAACCGCGCATGATATGCTACAGTGCTTTTCTTATGGAAAAAAAATTAGATCCCCCTTTCCTCCTCTATTTTCATGTCACAATCTCTAAAAGTTTTCAATAAAAATCCTTCCTATTCCTCCTTTTTTTGCAAATTAATGTTCACATACATGTATGTGTCATGTAAACCCCTAATAAGTTATGAATGGTCAAGAAAGCGTTCGAGTCCTTAGCTTATTGTTAGCAGCATATAGCATTTTTAGGGTGTTTTTATCTCTCAAGAAAACTAAAAAGAACAGATATTCAAAATTCAACTTGAAATTTTACATTGACATAGACCTAAAACAAAAGAATTTATTGTAAAAGTTTCGGATCTTTTTGTGATTTTTATTCTAATCTATAACTTTGTTAATTGAAAATAGGCGAAAATCAAAAGATCTAAAATTTTCACGATAAACTATTCTGTTTCAATTTTATATCTATACGAAATTTCAACTTGAAAATCAATTTTACTAGTGTTCCTAATGGTATACAATGGCTTTGATTTTCAATAAACTAAGAACATGAAAGTCTAAATCATAATATTCATGACTTATTAGAATTTATATGATGCACACTGTCTCAACTTGAAAATGATTAATCGATTGAAAGACTTTTCTTGTAATTTAATTAACCTTTTCTATAATAACATTTTTTATTCATTGAATAAAAATTTGTATTCAATACTTGTTAACACATAGAAATAAACATAATGATCTTATTTAAAAAAGAAAAAAAAATCTTCACTTAATTCAATTCCAAATAAATCTTCTTATGAAGATTTTGAATTTCTTCTTAATTTATTTGGACATCATCTTTTTCTATTGTAGGTTAAAAATGATAAAAGAAAAAAACTAATCTTTCTAATTATTATATTTAAAAATAATCTGTCTTGTTTATTAAATTCTTCAATTTTATTATCACATAATATTATTTCTTTTTTATATAAACTTTTAAATTGTTCTTTAACTTGTATATCAATTTTAATCTCTTCATATAATTCTGTTTATTGTTTAATCGATCTATCTTAATGTTGTTGAAAAATATTTTAAAATAAAAATATAATTCTTTCAGTTTTTACTTTGTTCTTTCATACTTTAATATGATATCTTTCATATTCAACTTTATTATAAGTATTTTTTAATTTAGCAAATTTATTTATAAATAAACCCCCTCCCAGAATAAAAGGCCATGCCCTTATACAGTGTCTCGGCACATCATTACTTTTTCCATGGCCTTCTAATTAGGATGACCTTCTAATACGTCTGAAATTTAGAATGTCCTATGTTTCAATAAGTTTCATTTTTATTTATTTTTTTTTTCACACTAAGGAAATTTCTTTTCATTCTAGAGACTAATTTTTTTTCCACATATCGAGTAGAGTCTTTTGTTTTGCATTCTTGTCAAGATTTCGATTGTGCTGTTCTGTGGCTTTACGAGCTTCTTCTTCAATACGTTGATCATCAGCTATATTTGGATCTTTGTTTGTCGAATAGTCGACATTGGTCGGGTCAAAACAATAGCCTGGTATGCTTGGAGGTCGTACCAAACTGTTATCATTCCACACGTATCCTAGTTCAAGAAATGATGCCATTGGATCAATACTGTTCAGTGTACGAGACCAAGCTGATGAAACGAGTCGAGTGCACAATATTCGCGATTGTGCTGCAGTTAGTTTGATTTTCGATCGACCACCGTTTTTTTCAATCCATTCTTCGGCACATTCGTAGTGATGGTGTTTGAATGTAGAAAATACATGAACGTCTAATGATTGGATGTACATAGTACAACCTTTCGGAATTACAGCAATAACGACTCGTTGTTTGCGCATGAGACGAATTGTTTCTTCATTTAAATGAGTAGACGATGAATCCATAATAAATAACTTTGGTTGTCCATCGTTCACTTTTGAGTACCACCAGCTAATATACTTGTCCATTGTTCTGAAAGTATAAAAGAGGGCAGCATATTTTTGATAAGGAAGAGAAGTGTCTTGTGTGAATAGCTTACGATCGGTTATTGAATGCTTTTGATGTGAAGAATACTTTGACATTAGATGCATATTGCATCTTCTCGTTGTCGCTCACTTGACCTTTTCCTTTGAACAAGACCACTGGGCCCACACGAGAGTTATCTTCAGCAAATACTGTTAGTATGACAGTACAAAATCGTTTGTCTGATATGTGACCTTCAATTTCATTTACTGTATTCACATCATTGATTGATAATTTTGTTTGGTCACCGAATAAACTAAGAGGACTTTCGTCCATGTTTACCACGTCACGAGATAAGAAGGCGCCCATAACACCACGTTTTGGACCCCATGTATTAGCACGCCTGATATATGTATGAAATGAATTGATAAGTAGATGAGCCTCATTGAGTGGCACCTTCTGTTGTTTTTTTGGTTTTTGCAGGGAGAGACGATGGCGGCGCATGAATCGACCATACCACTTCGTCGATGGTGGATGCTCATGCTTGAGTTCGATACAAAGTTGTTTGCCACGTCGTTGTAACTGTTTGAATGTTACTTTTTCTCGTTTAACGACGATCGATGTTGTCATGACAGATACATTTGACTGAATGGCAGGAGCAGTACGACGTTTCCGGAACCATTCAAGAAGCAATTTGTCGAGTTCAGGATACTGTAGCTTGTGTCCAGCACCAGGAAGACGTTTTCGTTTGCGTCCTATAATCAGTCAAAGCAAGAAAGAATCAGAGATGTAAGAGAGATCGATGTCATAATCTGTAGAAGAACAAAACTCACCATGATTTTGCTTTGATAGTTGAATAAGATCTTCTTTTTGTTTCATCCATTGAGATAATTGATATCTTGAGCAACCTTCCTTTTTTGACGTGAGTAGCTTATTACCACCAGCTTTTCCCAGCATATCAACGGCATGTAGCTTCTCTGCAGTTGACCATTGTCGACGTTTACGCTTGCATGATGGGCGCTCTTCCACCGAGTTAGATATAGCTGATGACGAAGCAAGCAAGGACGATTGATCAGTTGATACAATATCTGCATTCAGATCATTTAGGTCTTCATCGAGTTCAGTATCATTTGAGTTCAAGACTAAATTCAACTGTGGAACATCAGTTGTCCCTTCGTTGTCGTTATCTTCCTCATCATCATCGAGATTAAAATGATTCTTGATCGAAATGGCAATATTGTCTGTTTCATCAACGATCGATATCACTTCGAGATCAGATTCATCCGAACTTGTGTCATTATTATCATCCGATTCAGTTTGTGGTAATGTATACAAATGACACTCAATGTTCATGATAAAAAAAAACTTAGAAGTATCACAGAAAAGAAATACCAAACAAGACGAGTTAGATAAAGTGTAATTTGATAAGTTGTAAAAAATGGCTCTCTTTATTAGGAAGAACATGAATATTTATACAACGAGTGAATAAATGATAAGATAAATGAGCAACAATGAACAACAAAGAGAGTAAGCTATTCATCTTTCCTCTTACAATGACAATATAAGTCAAAAAAGAGTAGGTCAAGAAAAGGATGACTATAGATAACATATGGATAACAGCTGACGAGAAAAGAAAAAGAACATATATACAAACAAGATGGAAGAAAGAAAGGGAATGATGACTATATCGACGAATGTATGGTCAAGGACAATATGTAACAAGACGACGTTTACTCTTTCGACTTTTTACTATTTTGTCTATCTTTCTCATTTATTCATGTAGACAAGCGGCCTCCGCCATATTACAACGCACACTAGGACGTCGTGAAGATGATCCACGTTATCTTCTTCTTCGTTTAGATGTGATATGTGGCGATCCTATCCGAATCTCAGAAATTGTAGACCTATTAGAAGGCCATGGCCTTCTAATAGGGCGTTTGAACTTTTGTCCGAACATGGCCTTATACGGAGGGTGGCCTTCTAATATAGGGTGGCCGTCTATTTTGGGGGGGGGGGCTTTAGAAGGATTGATAATTAGGACTATATATAATAATTATGTTTATTATTTATTCTTGAGTATTTGAGGCGAAACGATAAAAAATAAAAATAATGATGAGTTATTAGTTATTATAGATAAATAGGTCTTGTATTGTTATAAATGATCATATTCTTTCTTCATTTTTTTTCTTGCAAAATACACAATAAGTAGAAAAACATTGCAGATGACAATTAGCTACTAATTAAAGCTATGTACTTTTTTTTTGAGTATCTTAGATATGTTACACTGATGAACAACAATCATTTTTGTTTCATTATACAATGCATAAGAAAAAAATCGAATTAAAGAAATTTTCATACATATTTCTAAGAATAGTTTTTTATTTCTGTTCTTGATGGTAATCATCAAAGAAAAGTACAAACGAGAAAAAAAAAGAACTGTATTTGAACGAATATAATAACAAATTCATATTCTCCAGTACACATACATACAATTTGTGTCACCAAAAAAAGAAAGAAAATAAACTAAAACTGATAATGACAATAACCAAGACAAGAAAAAAGAAGTTAACTAACATATTTCATTTGAACAAATAGGACCAAATAATTAACGATTTTCGACTAAAAAAAGAAAATCAATGGAATAGAAATTAAAAAAAAGAAATCTTCATTACTGTATGTAGAAACATCGATTTCATCGGGTATTTCAGTAATTTGTACTTCGAAACAGTTTTGAACTTCATTAAGAATGGCTGCATCATTTTCATCTGCAACAAATGTTACTGCTAAACCTTTTGCACCAAATCGACCGACACAAGCAACCTAGAATAAAACATATTTACATAATTCAAATAAAAATTTCTGCTGTTGAACATACTCGATGAAGATATGTATCAGTATCTTCAGGCATATCATAACTCAATACAATATTAACACGTTCAATATCCATCCCACGTCCAAATAAATTTGTAGCAACAAGAATAAGTGTTTGAGATTCTTTATAACGTACCAAACTAAATAAATAGAATTATTCACTTAAGTGATAGAACGAACAAATTCATCGTCGTCCAGCGAAGAGGACATATTCGCGATATAGTTATAAACTATCATCATCTGATTTGACGAAAATAAGACCTAATAGAATGATAGAAAGAAAATCAGTGAATAATAGTCAGAACGAATCAGTTATCTATGCTATCTACGTATATACGTTGTAATCATCAGAAAGACGTTGTTCTATCTTTCATGTACTTTGATGAAAATTAATTTTATTTTTAGATGAATCACAA
>CAJNSZ010000169.1:0-66758 GCA_905329745.1 Rotaria sp. Silwood2 | reverse complement strand
TTGAAAATCTAGCATTAATTGTGGTTTAGTGATAAATAAAGCAAAACTTGGAGAAAGCATCTGGTGGCATACAACTCCGACATGTCAATCCTATTCCTTAAATTTAAGTTCAATAATAGACTTTTCGTATACATTCGTGATCAGAACTTGATGTTCTATCATTTGAAATGATAACCAATCGATTGCATGAAAAAAGTTTTTTGTTGAAATTTTTCCCGTACTTCCCCTCACGGGGTCGAAATTCTTTTTTCGAAAGAACTATACAGTTGATTACCTCCAGAATGAAATTTTAATTCCTCTGAGATGAAAATTTTCATATATGAATGACTTGTAAAATTGCCCTGGATTATTTTCCTCCACAAAATTCACACAGTTGCAAGACGTTTTAGGCAAAGTATAAGCTTTTTAATGATTTAGTAGAAAATTGAAAATTATTTTATTTTCGACTATTTAATTTGAGGTGCAGATGTTCTCTTCATGAACGCCCACACCCACACACAAATTCGAAGGACATTGTTCAAATGACACTCGATCACAATCATCTGCATACTATAGTGAACTGTAAGAAAATATCGAACTATTAGAAGTATCAGAAGTCTGATTTACATATGTTTACAATTTTCGGACTGCTCGTTACGTATTTTTTTGATTACTTATGATTTTGATTTTTTTTTGTTTAAAACTTACCAACGGTTATTAGTGTGATTTTTTCTCGATATGAAAAATTTGATAAGTACAAGAACAATACCAATCTTTTGTCAATACATATCATCGGAAAGAATTTCATACACAACAAGCTTCTCAAGAGATAGATACAACTGTAGCAAAAGAAATCAATCAAACTGCTATTTTTTGTTTCGAATACATAGTAGTCATCAACTCAAGTGGATAGTGATTGCTGTTAATAAGGAAAGACTCCATGAAACTATGCAGGACGATTTCTTGTTTTGATTTATTTGACAGAATACATGTTCACATTTACGTAGGATCGAAACAGACAACAACGAATTAACTATTTGACAAAGAATACTTTCGTGAATCATCTCATATGTTACGGAGAAACATCAGTGACTGCTTGATTCATTCTTTTTGGTTTCTATTTCTATTTCCTTTATAAAAGGATTTTTTTTAACGAAACATTAAATATTTTAACGAAATCTTAGAAAAGCTTTTATACAGGAGAGGCAAGTACACAAGAAAGAAAGAACAAGAAGGAAAGAGGAAATGAAGATATCAGGGAGAAAATGTAGTGTCGGTGTGGGATGTAAAGATAAGACAAATCCACGCCCACCGCAAAGCGCAGTCGAGTAGGATGTAGGTGTTAGTGACTGAAGAAGATCAAACCCCACACTCACAGCAAAACAAAAATTGAAGATGCGTATGCCTGTGTTTCATGTTTGCAGATTAAATCTGAGCGATACTTGGAGAAGCACTCAAAAGATGCAGAATGCGTATATGACAGTTATAGTCGAAATATAAATAGAATAAATGTATTTCAAGTAATGAATCAGCTAATAATGCTGTCTGTCAGAATGAATATACGATATAAAATAAGAAGAAAGCATAAAAAAATATACGAGAACAATTTTGAATGAATGAAAAGCAGAAAAAAAAGAGAGCGACAAAGAATATTCCTTAGAAAAGGCATCACCACATTCAAACAATGAAAATATGTAGAAAATGTTATTCAATATATTTGTACATTTCATCAATTTGCTTTTCAAAATATTTCGTTAATTCAGGTCGTTTTGATTTCATCGTGGGTGTTAAAAGATTATTTTCAATTGAAAATTGTTCAGAATGAAGATAAATATTTTTTGCCTAATAAAAACAAAACAAACTTTTATTTTCTGTAAGGCCTTGTAAAAGATTAATATACCATTTCAAAACCTTTCAATTGATTTGACTTTTCCAATTCTTTTGATATCATTGAAAATTAAATCTTTAATTTCTTGTTTCTTACATAATTCTTTCATATTGCCTGAAATGTTGTGTTCACTTGCATATTTTAAGAGTACATCAGAATCGGGAACAATAATAACTATTGTACGACTCTATAGAAAAACAAAAAATATATCGATTAAATAATAAAATAAATACTATTTTACTTTATAACTGTTACCATAAACAAATGCTTGAGCTACATATTTACTCTGAACATAAATAATTTCAATACGTTCTGGTGCTATATATTCACCCTAAAATATCAAAGACAAATAAAATAAATTTATCTTATATCAACAGGATATTCCAAAAGTCTCTTTACACTAGAAAAACTTGGATCTTTTTCACATATTTTGACCAAATGGATTGATTTATTGACCATTGATAAAGAAATATTCATAGCTCATACTTATAAGAAAAACGTTGAAAAATACTGCTTTGGAGTAGAGGATGTCCTAAGAATCACATTGCATGTTAAAGATTTATTTTTCAATACATGTGTATGTTACTCATTTCGTTATCATAGCACGACTAATCACTTCTGAAAATGTTCAACGTATCGTCCATTCACTTATGTCTCCATCCATGTTGCAACGTTACAGCGTTCCACTACAGTCAATTTCTTTGCTATTAGCTTTCTACTGAATAACAACACGATAGAATGAATGAATGAGAGCATGAGCATGTATAAACAATAGAGAGAAAATGATGTCATGTACAATAGTTCGAAGAAAGGGGAAGGATCTATATGACACAAAGAAACAGATACAAAAAATGTATAAGATGGAAGGTAGAATGACTTATGATCTTGATGACCTCATCGGTCACACTATTTCACAATAGACACAACCACACTCTGAAAACAGTAGAAAAAAAAGTTAGCGGAGAACATTAAAATAGTGTCTCTCTTATGAATATGAGCTATGAATAGTAAATCAAAAAGACTACTTCTCTTTTGTGAGCATGAGAAAAATGAAATTTAACTATAAAAACGATTAAAATTGATAGTTAATTTATAAAAATATGATCAATGAGAGAATTGTACTGAAGTTTGTTTCTAACATATGATGTATAATATAGAAATAAATGATGAAGCTATCTATCGACATCGTTATCTTTTTCATAAAAATTTTACAATTACATACTTGTGATAATTTAAACATATGTTTCTTTCGATCAATAATTTGAAGTTGGCCAGTCTATCAATTCAGAAAGGGCTTCATATCATTGTTTTCAAAAATAAATAAAAAAACAATATCTTACTTCTGTCCATTTATCAATATCTCCTGTATGTAACCATCCTTCCCTATCGATGACTTCTCGTGTTTTTTCTTCATCACGATAATAACCTTTAAATACTTTTGGACCTTTAATACATATTTCTCCAACATTATCTTTTGCAAAATATTGCATATCAGGTACATCAACTAATTTAATCATATTACAATGTGCTGGTACACCAACATGTCCAACAGATGGATCTCCAAGTAGTTGACATGTTGATAAACCACAACATTCTGTTTGTCCATAGCCTTCAATAACATGAGCTCCAGAAGCATGTCTAAGAAATTGTAGAACTGTTGGTGATAATGGTGCAGCACCAGTCCATATTAATTTAACACGCCCACCGATACTTTTTTGAACCTGTTGTATAAGTAAAGCATTCAGAGCCTTTTGATGTGCTACAGGATCTGTATTAGCATCACTTTCTTTAGCTGATAATACCGTAGTAGATAAATGCTGTTGAGATGACTGTAATTGACGAATCGTTGCTTGAATAGTATCGTACTAAAACAAAAACATTTCTTTTATAAAAAAAGAAAATGTTTACTGGTTCGCCTCTTTTGAGAGTAACATGTTTTGTTTAGCCTAATTATACTAATTTGAAAATACATTGTGTGAAAATTCTCTACCAATATATTCTTCGTCTTCAAATAATATCAATCACTAGAAAAATAATCTCTCCTAATTATTTTAAAATATTTTCAAAAGAACCTTTTTACTTTCACTCAATTATTTATCATATTATTTTTCATTTTTTGGATTCCCGTTGATTTTGTTGACAAATAACCTTGCAATATAGATTCATTATGCCTATAGTAAATGTCAAGGAACTATTTTTCATCTTAATAATCTCAAACATACTGATATTCACTTATGAATGTATCAGTTCACATTCATGTTGTTCATATTTATTAGTGTAATTCAACTACTGGAATGTCGAGAAAGCTTTTTGAATGTTTTAGAACAGTTTATACGTTGCTATTAACGCTTTCCTCTGTTCCACTCTTCAAAAATCGACACACTCCACAAGATACATTCAAATCATATGTAGTTTTCATGAGCCTATGATACAATTCTAGTCCTGTATTATGATGTTCTACCAAGATGTTCAATAAACAAAATTGAAAATGACTTCATTTTCCAAACCAAAATTTTTTATGCCTCTTGGTGCTATATAGTTAATTTTTGCTTTGCGTAGCAGAGAATGTCATTACTTCCTTTGAGAAGTCGTAAAAAAACATCAATAAAGAATCATATCGTTTATCAAAGTTTAGACTTCGCGCTATTTTTCTACGCATAGATCTTGATTTCAACAATTCTGACGAAGATTGACTTTTATTCAGAGACTTTTTCCATTGCTAAGAAACTCATAGCAATAAGTCTCATACGTTTTATTTTCATTTTTTTCTGGAAACATACACAATGAAAGCAAAACCTCCTCGTACAAGAGTGATGCTGATTTTCACAATAGAAAATCATACCTTTTCGCTCCAACGGAAATTATCAAACTACTATTGATTTCTCTGAGATGCTTTATCAGAAATCTACAAAACCTCTACTTACAACTGACATCCACAAAAAAAAGAAACAAATTAGCGCCTGTGCCTACCATTCGATTTAAAAGCCGAGGTACACTTGGCATAAGTGTCGGTTTTAAATGAGCCATATCATCAGATAGTAGACTTATATCACCTAGATAATAGCCAATTTTAAAACCATTACACAAACAATAAAGCTAAAACATATATATATATAAAACATTTTTTGTACAACTTTTTCAACTATTTACTTCAACAGCTTGTTCATATGCATGAGCCAATGGTAAATATGATATTAATGTCTCGGATTCATTCAAAATAGGTCTCTAGATATTAAAAAAAAACCAATTATGGCGATTTTTGATAATAAAAAATGATTTATACAAGTAATTCAGTTGCTGTTTGAACCACAGAAACAATATTTTTATGTGTTAACATGGCACCTTTTGGTAAACCTGTTGTACCACTTGTATAACAAATTTGAAATAGATACTTAGATTTAGGTGGCTATAAACTAAAACTCCATGAATCTATTATTATCTATTTTTCATATTCTTACATGATGAGCAACTGGTTTTAATTGGCCGATTTCCTGAATGAAACACAAAAAAAAAGAATGAATATTTATTAACAAGAATTCATTTTTCTTAATCTTACTAATAATTGTTAATATGTGAAAATTTGAATTCCTTTTCTACAAGCCTTTCTCATCACTTTCTGTTTTTTATCCTCTGGTAATCTTTTTGTTAATATGATTCGTTTTAAGGTTGGAACTCGACGAGCAAGTTTAAGTAAAGTCAGAATATTTTCAATTTTATCAACAAAAATTGTTCTTAATCCAGCTATAACAAAATAAAAACATCACTAAATAATAATAAAATATATTTCATAAATAATTTACTCTGATTCATAATATGAATCATAGCAGGTTCTCCTAGTGTATCATAAAGAGGTACATAAATCATACTATGAAAATGACATGCTAAAGCTGTAATTAGCCACTATAAAAAGAAAAATAGAAATAAAAAATCTAAAATGACCAAATGTAGTGATTATACTTCAACACTATTAACTACATAGATACCAATAAATGTATTTTGTCCATGATTTTCACCTAATCGAATAAGTGCACTACCAATATCTGTAGCCGCACGTTCAGTCTGAAACATAAGATATTTATTTGAAATGATACAAAAATTTTCAATTATTTACTTCTTCGTATGTCAGCCATACATATTCAGATTTACGATCTATACGAAAACCTAAACATCGATTGTCTCCTACAAAAGATAAATTTAAATAAAATTTCTTAATCATTCAATTTTACCATATTTTCTTGCAATATCTCTGCCAATTTTAAATCCCTCGTAAATTGTGGTGTAAACATAACCATCGATCGGAGATTTACCAGTTTTGCTAAATGGTTGTGAACCAAGTGATGCAGCAACTCGAGCTTCTGGACATCCTTGTGCCTTAAAAGAAAAAGGTATTAGAGCGATATTAAAGTAAATCATAACTAACCAAAAAAAAAGAGAACTAAAAAAAATATTCTAGAATTTCTGAAATGATGATGCATTTTTGTTGAATAAAATATATTCTTATTAATGAAAATGATTTTATAGCTAAATCTTGCTGTAGTATCAAAATCTTTGCTTTTCGATTCTACTAACCGAAGCTGAAACAGTGAGACTCTGTCGATCCATATCTTGATTGATAGCTTCTTTAGGACAATTTGATACCAGAAATTATGATNGAGTACCCCTATATACCCTATAATGACTTATGGAGGGTATCCCTATGTATCCTATAATGACTTATAGAGGGTATCCCTATATACTTCATAATGGCTTACGAAGAGTACCCCTATTTATTTGATAATGCATTGAGTTATATAGATACCCAGTCCGACTGGGTCACCCAGTCGCACTGGGTACCAGTCCGACTGGTACCCCAGTCGGACTGGGGTACCGGTCCGACTGGGTACCCAGTCCGACTGGTACCCAGTCCCCAGTTCTGCACTGGCACTGGTGCATACCTAATACTTTCAAGAACAAACGAATCTTTTTTTGAAAAAAAATTTCACACTTAAGTCTAACCTTTGATAAAACATCAGTGCAGTCAACGAAGAAGTTAATTCTGCTAAAGCTAGTTGCGATCGTCCTTCTCTCGAAGAAAAAAAAAACAATTTGATTAGGCAAATTAAAAAGCTAAGGAAAACATCAAAGAAAAATAGTTGGAATTTTGAAATAATATTATTTTATTTTGTTGATAAAAGTGTCAAAACTTGTTCTAAAGATGTTTCTATAAAGAAAAGCCAGTATATTTTGAGGATTCTTTTCAAAATATTGCTGAAAAACTCAGTTTACTTAAAAATTTTGCGGATAATAATGTTTAAAAATCAGTCAAACTAAATTCTA
This sequence comes from Rotaria sp. Silwood2, assembly GCA_905329745.1. NCBI lineage: Eukaryota > Metazoa > Rotifera > Eurotatoria > Philodinida > Philodinidae > Rotaria > Rotaria sp. Silwood2. The sequence goes on along the minus strand of CAJNSZ010000169.1, from coordinate 59,575 downwards.
ATATCTTTTTTTTTTAGATTTAGTTTCATCATGAATGTAAATCACGTCATACACTTCAATGCGTATCAAACAATTGAAGAATATCAAAAATTGCAGAGACAACAAAAAACTGCTCATGCAAGTGAGCTAATATATGGATAAACAGAAATATGTCTCAAAATTTTCACAAACTTCACCCTCAAAAACTAACCATGCATTTATTTCAGTTTACTGTAATAGACAGTAGATGCATAATGACAGGTGATAGATGTCAAACAGACTAGACGAACGAAGAATGAACTAAAATCAAATGAAGAAACGTGATTAGTGCATCAAAGTTGAATTAATCTTTTTCATACGAGTTCAATTTTAATGTACCAATCACATTTCTTCGTTCAATTTTAGTTCATTTTTTGTTCATCTAGTCTGTTTGGGGTCATATAAAAGGACGAGAAATGGGAATCTTTATCACATTTATTCTTTTTTTTTATCTGTCTATTTGGAAAAATGTCTATTTCACTCTGTAATGTAGGAAATTTTTTCATTTTTTTGTCAACATCTTATTTGATGGTTTTTTTTTTATAGAAAAACCATCTTGCTATTGAAATCATCAAGTTAAAATTCAAAATCGATTCGTTAAATCATCCTACATACACAATGAATCAACAACAAATTGCTACTCTTGAAGATTTGAAAAAACAAAAAGATGATATGGTTAAAGAGATTTATAATCTAATGAAACTTGATGGCGACATATAGTGCTGCTAAACATGGTCATTGACTGTTTCTTTATTTTATTTTTTATTTTTTCACGTACTGTTATTTTTCTTTGTTATTTCTCAAAAAAATTTCACCTCTATATATGAACATTGTTCACATCATATTGTGTGATTTTCTCACCAATGTTGATCGATCATCTAATTCAATTCCTCTTGGTGTAAACATATTATTTCATTAGATTGAAAACCGATTTGTTCAAGATCTTAAATACCTAAGTTATACTAATAATTAACAACTGCACTTGTTTTTGGTTCATCATGAATTTCAGATGCTATTTCAGTTAATGTACTATCAACACAAAATCTTCACCTATTTAAATGAAATGCACATCGATGAATATAAACAGTAAATGCATTTCCATCAACTTTAGAGTTAGGAGTATATTTTGATCCTTGTAATAAATAATAATCCTCATGTTCACCTAAGATCAAATCAATTATCTGAAATATTTTCTGATAATTGAATATCTGTCGCTAGATCTAAATGTGTTAATGCAATTAAAACATCATATTTTACAGTTGAAATTGACTTGAGAAACTGTTGAACAAATGGAACACGTTCAGTTTAATTAATAATACGGATATAAGATTGATTAATATCGATGGTTAATGTCGAGATTTGAAATGTTCGAATGGAAAATGCTAAAAGCCTAACTATTTCACTCACAAATAAAGCGAAGTATGTAGTCTGTAATGCGTCTCCAAAATAAAATTTACGAAGTAGTTTAAGACGTTATTAACCGTTAATGCTTTCAAATCGAATATAAATTTTGAGTAGTTATATAGCTGTGATTGAAAAAAAATTTTAAGTCAAATAGATGCAATCCTTTCGAGTTGTGAAAATCTCTAATTGCGTCAAAATTACTGTCAAGTATGATTTTGTTAAAGAATTATTTGCATATTTTGAACTTCTTTAAAAGCTTGTGTTCTTACAAATGTCTAAAACTTTCGTCAAAAACTGTGGAATCTATTGATTTTGCTTATAGCGCTGATTGCCAGTTGCTCTTGATATTTTGAGAAGATCCAGAATCCACAGCCTTCTTTTTCAAGCTTCAATTCATAATAACAAGTAGAATTCTGCAGAACAAATGGGATTCAGGACAATATAAAACAAAAACGAATGCTCCGAAGTTTTTAAATTCGCATATCAGAACACACCTGACCTCTTGGCTGCTTATTTCTATCAAATGTTTCGTATTTAAATGAATGACACAAAATAAAATTATAGAAAAAATATCATAATATGCCTTTAAAGCTGTTTATTGTCATTCTCTTTATCAAATTGGTACATTCTACTGCATCTTAGGTTGATCATCTCATCTTAATTAGTCTTTGGTGTACATTAGTAAGAGTGAGAATGAAGTCGAGAGTGCACTTAAACTGCAGTTATATCTCAAACTCATTTTTTTCGTACTACTACAACAATCAATTATTTAAGCTGGGATTTTCTCCAAAACTCATAACAGTAAATATAGTGTATTTGTATAATGTTTCAGCCTGATAGATAATTAAAAATTTGTTGTAAATTAAAAAGGGAAAATCACGTGTTTCTATTTGGCTGAAAACTATTCACATAGTTTGTAGAAAATAAATATAAATAAACACAATTCGGAATTGTGTATTTCACCTATTTCATGTTAATAACATCTGAAAACGATGCATTTCACCAAATATTGGATATTCTTCGTTAGAAATATTTTCGACGTTGAAAATATTGATATTAATAAAGTGAAAGAACTTTAATGTCGAAAAAGTTACATAAAATATTACAAGAACTGTGTGAATAATTTTGAGGTAAACTGAAATGTTCGATTTTCTTTCTTACGTACAACAAATTTTTGAACTTTGAATCAAGGTGAAACTTTAGTCAAGTAGACTATACATTTTGGAGAAAATTGCAGTCCAAATGGTCGAGTCATAGCAGAGATATAACATTTGCATTATTTTCTTCGAATGTACGAATCATTTTTAATGCCACAGTATATCAGAAAGTAGCTAATTTGTCTCATAAGAATTAACATGAATGCTTATTTTCTATTGGTGATATTGGTTTTGCGCGAAGCCCGTAAATTTACAGTTTCAAAATTCAGTTAGAGAAAAATATCCTAGGTTATATTAAAACAGGGTTTTTTTGCATGCTTTGTGCTTAAATGTACGTGTTGCCAGTAACGACTTTATGCATTAGCACGCTTTACACGGTATACTGGGTTCTAAACTAACTAGATTTACTGCTAGACACTTTCCGTCTCTTTTATCCCAAACAACAGACACAAAAATCCTCAGAAAATTTATACTCCGTGTCCTCATACAAATAGAAGACAAAAAGAGAAAAGATTCATGTAATACGTGTAAAGATTGTAATGTGGGCCTTTACGTGATTGGCTGCTTTGAGAAATTTCAGACTTTATTGCATTTTCAGTCTTTTTCCTTGTCATGTTTTTTTTTCTGTATACTACATGGTAGTTATGTTAGAGATTTTGTGTATTTGTTTTGTTCTTGTTATTTAAAAATAAACCAGGGATATCTTCAGATTAAGACTCAATAGAATAATTATAATCTTAAATAATATTCAAAGTATAATGAATTTTGACAATAAACTTTCATTTTCTTTTCAAAAAAAAAACACTCCGCCGTCAAAGAGTTAAAAGAAAAGAATTCTAGTTTCTATCGTCTTGTTCGTACCAGTATTTCAATATCTATAAAGGAAAATAAACAATATATTTAACAATTGTATTAGTCATTCTATGATTGTCTATTTATTTTAATTTTATTTTCTTATCAAATTCATTAGAAATTTTGGAAAGTTTTTCTGAAGAAGATCAATTTCATTATTTGAAACGTTAAAATATATTTTAAAAACAAAAAAAAAGAAAGAGAATCTTTACATGAATAGTGTCCAAATCATTTTTCAATCGTAAATAAGCACTCTATGAAGATAAGAGAGGTGTGTGTCAAATGAAGAAATATCAAAGAGTCAGAATCAAAATCAGGATTTTTATTCTTTTCATTTATTCACATTGTCGAGACATGAACTCTGAAAAAGAAAGGAATGATATATTGTTTATTTGAAAAAAATTGACATAAAGTTCATTTTTCGTATGTTCCAGTCTTATCGAAAGATTACGAGGTGTCTATTGAAAATTCTACAATTGGAGACAGTCGAACAAGATAGCATAGATCACTGCCTGACATGGCTGTTAATAAGAGAAAATCTTTGATAAAACCAAGTCTTTTATAGATTAAACCGGCTAAATACACCTTTCTTGACTCTACAAATTAATCTCGTATCCATATTTGCGAATCAGGAGACCATATATGATTGATAATATGCCACATGAAAGACAATTGACTGATCATTGGAATATCATCCAAACTGATGATATTGACTGAAAATCAAGTGAATAGTAGCCACTGATTGGTCGACCACTTAAGTGGATCATTAACTTGTCCAACAAATGACAATTGATAGACTTTGACAAGAATAAGAATAATCAATAGAGCAAAGAGAATAATAGATTGAACAAAGACTGCTATGAAAAGTATTATTGACGCAATTATTTGAGACGATTGAGAATACGACCGGAAAGCTGGCATCATGAGTGAGATCTATGCAGAAATTAGCTTGAAATCGTTGACTGACAAGAGTGGAATCAGTTTACACATGTCATTAATGTAAACTCAACATTAAGAAAATGAATCCATCGACCTTTGCATGGCCAAGGCGGCCAATAATGCCTTCGTGCACTAAGAATAAAGAGTATCAAAGCTCCAAATATGAACACATGTAATTCTATGAATTCACCGTAGAAAATAATTAGATGACATTCTGATTCAAAATCTGATGGATCTCGCCGTTGAGAAATCACATTGCGATAGATAGTAAACACATTAAAGAGTGATAAAATAAGTGTAATAATAACAGCAAGAAGTTTAGGATAATAAGATAATTGATTATTCATAAACTTGATTGACAAAGTCTCATTAAGTTGAATCGTAGTACGATATATGAACGGAGAGGGAAACAAAGAAAGACGAGATGAGTTATCTGCACACTCTAGGTTTTTGTAATCGTTTGTATGAAGGCATTTCTAGTATCGAAATAGATGCGGGTATGACTGTAAGCATTTCTTTTTCAAATATCATTAATGAATTTTTCGTTCGTTCGTTTGGCTTGCATAACTAATGAGTCTCCACCCAACTCTACTACGCTACCTCTAATCACGCAATCGATAAAGAAAAACATGTGTCCGAGGTATAATTTCGTACTCATGAAGCCACTCGCCATTAAGGAGTTAATGCAATACAAAAAGATTAACAAGATCACAACGTGTTTCACTTCTGACGATAATATAAAAAGCTCCAGAAAAAATACTCGAATACAAATTTTCCATCATATTACAAAATTGCGCATGCAACATCAAATGATGAAACTTTTCTTTTGTTAGACCATTTAATAAAAATTTTCTTTTCCTATATGAGATATTCCTCACAGCGTGTTTTGAAGTCACTATAAACCTAGTGGAAATATCCTTTATCGATTAACGAGGAAACATTTCCAACTGATACGCACTATTCGAGTTCAATGTTTTGTTAGTGGTTAGGGTTGATGATATATAAAATACTTAAAATGATCTGTGTCATTGCTGATTAGTTTCAGAGTTACGAGTGAAACAAGTGCAGTGGTAGATGAGGCCACCATTTGTGCGTTATATGGTCTTGTTCTTTTCATATCTTAACCGATTGAGGATGGAATTTTTATAATCGAAAAGTAATTATCAACCATTTTATTTCCTTTTGATGAAACTGACTTCACAAATAACTTATGATAATAAAAAAAAATACAATCTTTCTAGTTTCTTAAATATCAGAAACTCGTCATCAACTTCGTTATTTCTATAGAGTTCTATTTGTTTAGTATTAATTGTAAACAGAATATAAAGAAATGAAGAGTACAAGTCTTGCCATTTTGAGATGATAAGATCGACTTTTTCGCTCATCTTTTCATTGTTTTGCTTGTTCGATTCAGTTTAAAGATTTAAACCGATCGACAGATCAATATGTTGCGATCAAAATGCTTAAAAATCCTGACTTCTAGCAACGAATGTTATTTTTCAATTTTTGTGTTGGACTAGCTGTAGAATACCCTTTCCGCTTCTCATATCTTATAGCCAAAGTTCTGCTCTTATTTGGATAGAGAAACTAGTACATTTTCCATGTGATCTACATACGGGAATGATGTATTTATTTAGCTGCTAGTCTTACAATGTGCTGAAAACAATCTATCGCTTCTTTTTCCAAACAAATCGAAAACAAAGTCGAAATTCAATGTGTTTATTGGCATGACTGATTTGAGTAAATTTTCGCCTTTTTCAGGGTCGACGAAGAAAATTTAATCCTCAGAATTTTCACTGAAAATGCGGTTGTGATTTGATTCTTTTACCGAAAATATATTGAAAGAGTTGTTTATGAAAAAATGGTAAATCTCTGTATTACATTCAATTCTTGATTTATGAGCGATAACCAGCGTTCTACTGTATATACTGTCTACTGGTCAAATCATTCGTTCGTCTTCATAAAGGTGTATCCAGTAGGCAGTTCGATTGAGGTAGGTATTTTGTGCATCGATTCCAGTTTTTCCATAAGCACCGTCGTAATTGGGAATCGATTTGACAATAGCTGATTGAATCTGTGAGCCTTCGTGCCATTCGTTGAATGAAGTGATTCTAACCCATTCGACTTGCGCATTGATCGCGTATCGCCACACGAAATCGTAGGTGTTTCCATTGTGACGTGCTTTGTCACGAGTCGAGCCTGGTACTACACTAGTGTCGACATATCCAGGACCAAGACTCGCAGAGAAAGTCGAGCTTTTCTTCTTGAGATCGTCACTAACTGCTTTGAAGATTGAGCCATCGATATTATAGGCATCGTACGTGTACTGTCCGTCGAAGTAACTTCAATCAATTCGAGAGATATCTGTTGTTTGCGAGAGCACAATAGCATCCGAAGTTGTGCCACGAATACTATCCAACATATGCACCCAACTGGCATCGCTGATTTTCAGACTTTCGAAAATTTAGACAATTTCTCGAGCCATCCTACTCGTGCCCCATTTCGTCGATCGAACTTGTTGATGAAAAGCCGGATGAGCACCATAATTGGCATAGATCCATTGAATATCGGCTTTGATGCTCTCAGCCGTACGTCTATTGTATGGTTCGATATGAAACACCACTTTGAGACCATGTTCATGAGTCAAATGGCCAAGATAAGAACTTTTATATCGCATTGCATTATCTACAGCTCTGCAAGGTTATCAAACACATGTTATTTTTGTTGTGCATTAACGAAGCGAAATAAGTAGTCCAAATAACATAAACTTTGCTATAGAATTCCGCAGAAAACAGTACATCTTCATTGTATATGACGTGAAGAAGTTTCGAAGTAGCTCTCACACTTCGATCGGCAGAAGTGAGCAGGATGCAAAGAATTTTCTTGTCTAACTATCTCGTATTACTTTGAGTATTTATTGCAAACACAAACCATGAAGCGAACATGAATCCATGTATTTTGTTCTGTTACAAGATAACTAATAATCATATGTCTTTACTTTTAGTTTTCTAAAAACTCATCAGAAGATATGAGAAGGAAGTTTTTTTTTCATGCAGTTAGTCCTGAAATGCGCACAAAACAGACTATATTGTAAACATTTTCCAATAAACGTTAATTAAACATAAATTTATTAATATATATTCTACCTGTCTACAAGATAATATATAACGAAGTCACAAAAGCATGGAACCATAAAAAAAAAGAACAAATCATATCACCAATCCACGTATAAAGTCTTTGAGATTAAATCTATTGCCAAAAAGATGTGTTTGTATTCATCGATCTTTTTTTAAAAATTTGTCATCTATTTGTAAAGTTACTTTATGCCAAGCATTATTCATAAGACCTAATATATTCCATATGCCTAATGAAGTATCCGGTTGACTGTTGCAATGTGTATCCATTGCACGACAAACAATATCAAATGGTTTAGAAGGTAAATCATTAAAAGGTATATGATAAGTCCATAGAGTCCATGCCCATGCACGCATATATGGTTGTGCAAGTTGTTCAAGTTCAGCTTGACGCCACGTTTTTCTAAAATAATTTAAATTTGTATTCTTTTAAATTGACTAAACCTTTCAAGTCGAATTAACTTAAATAAACAATGAATTATGTGTATTATTTCTTACAGTAAATTCTTTTTCAAATTTTCACTTAGATATCAATTAATAGATTACACTCACCCATGATCAAGACTAATTTGTACATTTTGTATTTGTCTTCCACCTCCACTTAAAGCATAGCCTTTAATTGTAAGTTTTTTATTTTTAATATCTTCATCATTTGGTTGAACTGATAAAATTTTAACTTTATTTTCATCATCATTCGATGCTGGATAGCAAATAGCTGAATTAACATTTGTTTCTTGTAAAGCAGGAGCATTATCAAAATCAATCTTTTGTGGTTGTTTTGTAGATGATGGTAAAAATTTGTAATCAAATTTTTGCCAATGACTATCTGCTTCTTTATCCGAAACAATAATTCGATTTAACCATTTAACACTACGTGCTCCAATTGTACCCGGTACAAGTATACGTAATGGATAACCATGATCTCTTGTTAATGTTTCATTATTCATTTCATATACAATTAATACATCATCACTCAATGCTTTTTCCATTGGAATTGATGTACCATAACATCTTTAGAAAAACATTTTAACAGTTTATCGATATAATTATTTAGAAAGTCTTACCTTTTTGGTGTTTCACAATCAAGACCAAAAAATTGAACATATTTTCCTTCTTTATCAAGACCAAATGATTCCAAAACATCACGTAATTTAACACCTGTCCAACGAGCATTGCCAACAGCTCCAACATACCATGGTGCACCTCTTACTGATCCTTGTTGTTCATTATTTATTGCATTACGACGATTACCAGCACATTGTAATACTGAAGTTATTGTATATGATTGATATTTTTCTGTTAAATCATCATATGAAAGTGCATAAGCTGATTTTTCATTACTAATTTCTAATTTATATTCATTGATATTAACAAATGGTACATGAATATGATTTCGTACATAGAATTTGTCTACTGGTGTTAAAAATGATGAAACAAGAATAGAAGGTTTTGTTTCAGCATTAAAGGGTCTACTGGAACGAATGAAAAAATTTTCTTTTGCATTTAATCGTTCAGGATCATATTGAAATAAATCGATAATTTTTTCTAAATCTTTTTCATTAGCTGCTCTTTCACCTAAAAAAAAATCATCTTTCTTGAATATAATAATAAAGTTATTTTTTTTTAATACCTGGCAGTAAATTGCCTATTCGATATTCTTCTAAGATTTCATAAACATGATCCATGTCATGCATTGTAAAAATTTTCCAACAACTTTCTAAAGCTTTACCAGCAGATTTGAGAACTAGTTTACCACCAGGATGATTATCAATATATGAACTTATATCATAAACACCATCTTTATAGGCAATCCAATAACCTAAAGAACAAATATAATTAAAATAGAATGTTTTATCACATATTAAGATCAAAAGAAGGTCTTGGTTTTGAAATTATTTTCATAATTAATAAATAATTTAGAATAAATCGGAACAGATTTTGTTTCAAAATTACAAACTAATATTTAAAAGAATATAGAAAAAGCTTAACTCGTACATAAGTAATCAACTAATTTAAAGAAATCGAATAGATATCCTTTTCTCATTGTAACTTTAATTTTTTGTAATCATTGAAAGTTAGTATTAAGATATGATGAAGCTATTGAATTTTTAATATGTGTATTTTTCAGAGGTCTTTGTAGGAGACCAACCAACAGAGATCTTTAACTCACAAAGTCTAAATTTACTTAAGGAGATAGATCGATCCATTGAAATAAAAGTTGTTTCATTTATGATTAAGAACCGTACTAAAAGAACGTACACTTCATTCAGTTAAATATTATGTTACTGTGTTCTCTCTCATCTACAGTGGTATCAACAACAATTACTATTTCTCATTCTAGTTTTTAACTCCCCTGTTGTTTTTCCTCTGGAAAGTTGGTTTGTTCAGACAAAATGACAGTCTCATCTTCTGTTATAGCCGAACGATTATATACAAAAAAAAAAACTGTTAAATGTTGATTAATCTTGTAAAATAGATAAAAAAAAATAAGACTGTATTTATTTCATAGGAATTTTCTATTAGATAGAACATTCATGGTAGTTCATGTATTGTCATTTTCACACTTGGATTGGACTAAACTAAAAGAGTTTTAACGATTCAACTGTAGTTCAAAACGACGAGAAGTGTGATAACCGATGAGTTTTTTTCTCTGGTCAACCACTATATCATAACAAATGTACATATCGACAAAACATATGATATCATATGTGCGAAATAAATATTTTCACTAGTTATTAGATTATCATGGATTATCTTGTTAATCATAGAACTTTTGAATGACTTCTTAGATTTATCTTTTGATTTTTAGAAAATTTCAGCTTATAAAAAAACAAAGAGATAAAGTATGTATAGATTTGATTTCTTCAATACCTTTCTCTTGTGTTGTATGTTTTGCAACTTCAGCCATACTATAAGTTGGCAATGTTGGAATTCGTTCTCCAACATTAACAGATGTATTTGTTTCTGCACGAATAATTGGTTTATATTTTGAAAATAAATAACCTTGTAGAAAAAAACAAATGAATATTTTATTAACTTACTATTTTATTTATGTATAATTTTACCTGCAATTAATCCACTTGTTAAACTAGCTGTAATAATTTGAGGTTTTAGTTTTTGACGAAAAATAAAGGTTAAACGTGATCGCATTTTATGAACCAATCAGAATTTTCCAATACAAAATCTGAAATAAAGTACAAATAAGTGACTTATTTCCACTGATCAAATATCTATTGGTACTTTTGTTCTAAATAACAAAGTACTACAGTCAAGAACTAAATAAAAATGTACATAAATTCATCTGTATAAGTATAAGAAATACTTCTGTAAAATAATTTTTACTATCAAATGTAGGAAATATGTAAAAACAAAAAAGAGAAAATGAAAGAAATTATCAATGTTTGTTAATACATTTGTTGCAAGACTAAGGAGTTGATTCGATGGAAATTCTTAATTTCATACTTGTGACAAAAAAAGAACAAATGAAGAAAGTATGTTTGAGAGACAAGGTTAAAGATATAAAACAAGAAAAAAGAAATATTTCAATGATAAATTTGATAAGAATTAAAGAAATACTTCTTGTCTTAATCTGGAATTATAATAGATAAACGACAAGAAGAAGAACACGAGGAATTTTTCAAAAATATCGCAACTAATAAACAACGTGTTTTTTCTACTTCGCAAAGTATTAATCATGGTACTTAGTTTTTTCCAGTAAAGTGCTAAATAGAGCATCTTTTCAAAATGCAAAGTACCTTGGGACCTGTGCTTTCGTTTGAGGTACTTTTTTTATTGGAAACATTATAACCAATTACAATTTAAATTATATTCAACTCATCTTTTAACACCATCTTTGTTATTTTAAATGATTGATGAATAGTACTAACCAATGAAAAATGTGCTGTTTCTAATGTATTGTTTGAATGGAAAAATAGTAAATTTAACTTATTTTCTTTTATTTTCCTATCTTTCTTGATGATATAATCAAAAAAAAACAGAACAAAAATGTAGTTTTCGCTTATTATCGATAGGATGATTTCGTTATCAGATTCTAGCGTCTTGAATGTACTTGATTCATAGTTTTGACATGAAAACACTCATAGCAAAATTTAGGTATCAAAAATATTTGAAGTAAATGTGTTAAATTACGAAACTGGCGTACCAAAAAATTTGACCCTAATTTTTATTAGCCTGAGAATTGAATCCTGGTTATTTTTCACATCTGAGATCATTCTCAACTATCGAGAAAAAGAACACTTTGATCATATATTCATCAACATAGCTTTTATTTACACACGCTAGAACATTAAGTATCACCACCAACTTACAACTTGCTTAATCAAAAATTGTATTAATATTATTTCAGAAAGTGCTACTTCTAGATTCGGTTACTGAAAGTATAATTTAAGTAGATTAGTTTCTCTTGGTAGTGACAAATGTTTAATCGATTCATAGAATATTCTTTATAATAAAATTATCAATACGTGAAAAAACTTATCTATGATATTAATCAAATCGAATATGATCTGATTTTATTGATACTTTCATTAATTTTATGTACTTAAATTTAGCACAGATGTTTTATCTTATTCAGAATATTCTACATCATAAATCTGCTTCGTGAGCTGATTGATACATGATGTCAAGCTGTTGACTTGCAAACGGTTGATTTTACGTTGATTTGGTCTTGGAAATGATCTATTTTTCTTTTATTCTAACTAGTTTGAATTGATGCACTGGTATTTATGTAAAAAGTTCTCAGCAACGACAGAAAATTGTCTGATACACGTTGCTTTTGTTATTTTTCCCATTCAGCCCAACGTTTTGAGGACTTCGACCTTACATGACACTTTTTTTTTTTCATAACAAGTTGACAATACTACTACATTGTTTGTGCAGGACGCAAGAAAAAAAAAATGACGACCTTATCAAATCTTTTTTTAATCTTCTGCTGTTGTGTATGCCTGTAGCGATGAAAGAAGAAAATAATAGGTGTCTTTTTTCTTCCGTTCACAGTCTACTACTGTCATCATTATCATAATGCATAGAAAAAAAAAGCGATATAAAAACATGCAAACTTCTTCACTATGATGATGCATGCATTTTAATCTGACAAACAGTTGAGTGCGAACGAAGGTAAAAGAAAAATATCTACTTGCTCTTTCACTAGAAAAATGTTGCAGCTGACGTATGATTTTCTTTCTCCCATACTAAACATTATGTTACTGATTGCTTAGTGGAACAAAACAAAAAGAGAATCTGAAGCGTTTGTTTACACATCTAACTGGATGAGTAGTATATTTTTTTTATAAGCTAAATGCTTGCAGAAAGTATGAATAGTATTTGTAATAATCTATTAGAAGCCTATGCAAAACAAAAATAAATAAAGGTTTTAATTGATTTTTTTTGCTGTGACTTCGTAATCGTCAAATGATCTTTCTGTGTGGATAATATGCTTTCTTTCTTAGTAAATGGAAAGTACTAATTAAGAAAGAGAATTTGACTGATCTTGAATTGTCTTTTAGATTCTCTTTTGAAAAAATGTCATCATCCGTGTTTATCTTCGGCGCCAGTGGCTACATTGGTCTTGGTGTAGCTCTGGCCATGCGTCGTGCTGGTTATCGGGTCTATGGAATGATTCGCAATGCGAAACACTCTGCTAAATTAATACAAAATGAGATTGAACCTATTGTAGCCTCGTCATTCGACGAAGTTCAACAAGTTGCTGACATTCTTGCCTCATGCTCGATTATTATTGATGCTGTCGGATTCAATCAAAAACTGTCACCTATACTTTTGGAAGCAGCTCTTCGCGCCGGAAATGATCGAACGCAAAATGGAAAAGTAGCACAATATGCTCCACTTTTTATCTTCACTTCAGGCATTATGACTTGTAAGTTTATAATGCATTTTGATAGATATGAAAGTTTTCATGAGATGTAGAACCATGACAGAGTTAAAATAATAAGTAACGCTTGTCGTTGCGACTTGCTTTCTGATGAACTGAATATTCAATTCTTTCTATATAATATAATACTACAAAAGCCCAATCGATACTAATATCAAATGTATACATGAGAATGTAGTTGTGAGTGTGGATGGTGATGTAGACATGTGTGTCAGTGTCCGTATGATTCTTTCCTTCACCTATTCAACCAATCACATTCATAAACACATAGCCACACTTATCCTAAGTAACAAAACACTTTATCGACTGAAACGTACAAGTAAACAAAGCCCAAAACTCATTTTGTTTGATATAGCTCTACCTTCGGTCGAGGGATAAATTGCTCCTTTCTAAAAAAAAGATTTTATTCAGTAAAAAATTAAGTTTACAATGCACGATACCGATACCATATTCAGATTCCTCGATCTTGAGAACCTATGGTCAAACTTTATAGAAAATTGCTAGTTTGCTAAAGCAGCCTTTCATTAGCGTAAATATCTGATTGGTTGAACTTAGAGAGTAAAGTAATCATAATTGTAATTAGTCAGGCTAAACTAACGCTAATACACCTGGACACGCAATTTTTTACATGACTGAGAGATCATAAAATCATTTCATGTGAGTTTTTAAGGCATGCTAAGTCATCGTAGGGTTAACAAAAAATAATCTAAAGCACATGTGTTCGAGAAAATTTTTCTCTTAAACAATATTATTGTACCTCAGTTCGAGTGCACTATTGAGTTGATCTAAACATATTTTGCCTAGACGGTGACACATCTCCAACGGGTCGTCGTCCGGTCGATGAAACAATCAAGCCACGGCTTCAAGTAATGAAAAGTCGCAGCAGTTCCTCGTCGGCCGATGTAACGAACATGAAGGAACGCGAAGACTATGAGAATCAAGTCTTGGCCAGCTCTTGTGCCTCGCTCAAGACTACAGTTATACGACCTGGCTTCGTCTATGGTGGTCAAGGTGGTTTTGTGGCCGATCTGTTCTATTCAGAACCTCTAGTTATTCAAGGACGAAGAGATATGCGTTGGAGTTGGGTTCACGTCGATGATCTAGCTGAAGGCTATGTCGCTGTAGGACGCGCTCCACGCAGCGTTGTCGACGGACAACGTAAGATTCCTGTAAGAAAGAATAGAACAAGTTTGAACCTTGAATTTCGTTTCTAGTATACAATCTTGCCGCTCCAAACGATAATCCCACGTATGAAGAATTGCGAACTGCAATGGCTAAAGCTCAGGGTCGAAAAGAAAATATTAAGTACAAGGAAGCTGAGGCTGATGTACCATCGCGATGGGATACGGATTCGTCAGTTTTTTTCTCAACTGAATAACTAAAGATGTGTTTTTTTTCGTTTAAATAGGATTATCAATCCAGCCAAGGCTATGAACGAGTTAGGCTGGCGACCAAGACATGTGGGTTTTGTCGAGGAAATCGAGACGTATTATAAGGCATGGGCAGCTCACAAAGTTACTCAAGAGACAACCAAGTAGTTTTTTTAAACTTTGCATCTATCATTATGGCTTAAAAACCAAATAAATAGCAATCATCTTAAATGTTCAGCGATGTCTTTTGTGCATATCGCTTGATATGAATAACAATAATCGAATACAATTGAATTCTATCGCGCCAGGTACACCTTGCAAAAGAGTTAACTTTTCGACTGATTGAGCAGAACAGAAAATCTTCTTCTCCAATTATTATTTTAAAGCGTTGCTTATGTGAAATCAAAGCAAAACTTAGATTTTGATCTCTTATATATTGTTCAATAGAGCTCAGTGATTTGGTCAAGAAAATGTGACTTTTAATTTATCTAGAACAACCTTTACCAGAAAAATGACGACGGATTCTCGATCTACTATTTTCGTGAACGTCTTTTGAGATCAAATAATTGGAAAAACAAACTCTAAGTTTGATCTAAAATTAAAAGAATGGTTTGAGCGCGAGTTTCAAATTAAGCTAATTTATTTGTCTGACCAAAATCATATTGGCTATTGATGATCACCTATCAAATGGCATATACGTCAGGACTTCGTTTAATGACAACAAAGAACGACTTTAAATGAAATGCACGTCACATAAAAAGGGTGCGGGTGTACTTTGTCTCCTTACAATACTCCTGTAATCATGCACACATTCCATATCCTGTGATGTCCCAGCAGAAGACCGAGCTGAGTTGAAAAAAAGCCGCGTTTCTATGGAGAGTTTCCAATCGAAATTCAAAAATCAGATTTTCTTGTGTTTCTGAAGGGGACGAGAAGTGTCAAATCTCATATTAGTACTAATTTTGAAATCTATGTGTCAAAGTTATAAAAATTTTTAATTCTTCACAATGATTGAACTAATTATAAAATTGCTGACAATGAAAATCGATCATTGTCGAAAGGCTTTTAAAAGAAACTTAAATATATCTCATAATATGAAATTTGATTTTGAAAATGATGCAGATGATTTTATCCAATCTTAGATTTTCTCTAGAATTTCATTCATATGTCTTTGTACTTATTTATTTTGTCATGATATTCTTTCGAACTTAGAGTAATTATATATAAATAGGGAATATGATTTACTTAAACGATCAGTTATTAAGTAAATAGATTTAAATTACTTTTGTTCTTCTTTTTCTTTCTCTTCAACTTTTCTACATATTTTCTTTGTTCTGACCTACTTCTTTTAACCTACATATTTTGTGAATAAGAAAAATCGTCATTTGATTTCTACTTATTGTTCACAATCTATAACAAACGAAAAGAAGCTTCTCGACTTCTTTCTGGTCATTGTCTTTATCTGCCCCTATGTATAAATATTGCACGTTTACAAAATTTGACGTATTTATAACAAGGGAAGTGATACAAGCAATGTCTTTAGAATTATGAATTTTACTCGTAACTTATAATCGATTCCGCTAGATGTTTTAAATAGACAACGTTTAATAAATTCAAAAAATCATTTGATATTTAATATAAGAAAATGAAGAATGATTCACATAGAAAACTATCGCAATGTAACTATTCAGCTTTTTTTAAGAATTATATATGGAAACACGTTGTAAGCATGGCTACTCGTTCGTTTGAAATATTGTAAATTACTATCAACAGAAGCAAAGACACTGCCCATTGGTGAAGAGAGAAAAAGAAGTAGCCTAACAAAGACTAAATATGCGTTTCTAATACAATAATTTAATTTTCATTTTTCTGATTTTTTTCAATTATTCTTTAAATTTCTTTTTGTTTATTCTATGGTTCTTTGATTTATTTTCTACTGATAAATTTTTAAATGCTACTTATATTTAATAAAGTCGTGATCATTTTACAATTAATTCTTGGTAATTTTACTATTGATTGTTTCATATTTATACTGATCATGTCATCTATTATACTGACTACTTACATGATAGTTAATAAATAGACAAAAAATTCGATGCTAAATAAAACAGATTCTGTTGCATATATTTTTCAGAGATGTACATTAAGTTGAAAAAAACACACATATTCACGTATCTTGATCAATGGCGCTTTTCAAATGAATTTTGTCTTCGTATTCGTTTACATTGCTTTCAATTTCTTTTGAAAAAGTATTCATCTCGTCACTATTCTCTAAAAATAACAACATAGAAACAAACAATAATATTTTTTTTAGTTGAGATACAATGAATGTGATCCTTTTGTTGATTTAGGTTTAAGACGAGAATTTTATTGTCTATTGCGTATGAGCCAGTCCACGTAAGCCACGACCGACCGCGCTCAATCGATATCCTCCGATTTAGCTCATTTTAATATATGTGATAGAGGCAAGAGGTTGATGATTTTTGGCGAAAGGCNAAAGTTTACTCTAGGTCTCTTAAGAGACCAGACGAATAATGAGCTCATTGAAAATCGTCCTTTTAGTTTCTAGACATCTGTCAGTTTGCTGTCTAATAACTTCAAGCAATTTTCAAGGTTTCTTTTGATAATGTTTAAATGGTGTTTTGATGCAAGACATTATTTGTCTGGTCTTCAAAGGATAAACTGTTGGACGAAAAAGAACATTATTCTGAAAACTCTCTAAATCACACCTAGATCAACTAAGTTTTTATGCTGATTTCGAATATTATATTAGTTTTGACTTAAATTGTACTTTTTCTGATCAGAATCTTGTAAATATTGATTAAAAAAACATAAAACCATTCCACGAAGAATAGTGTGCGTAGGAATTTTGGAATGTGGTCAGATTTTTGTTTTGGACTTGGGACAACGTATGATCTTGTAGTTTTTACAAAGAGCTATCAAATATGCAACATGTTTATTTTATATCTCGCTAAATTAAACAATCAATTGGTGATATCTAAGTGGAATGAAAGTCTCATCAAAGAACTATGAAATTCATAATTTTAGTGATATTTCATCTTGTTTGTTTATTCACAAAATTGAATCCATCATAATAGAACGAATTATTAGAACAATGACCAAGAATGCGTTACTTTATTGATAGTTTTTAGCTTTCCAAATTCAATGAAAACTTCATGAAATTACTACTACAAAAAGATTAGTTTCAACATGCTTTTATCGTTGATAAATGTTTCAATAGAGTTGGTCAAAAAAAGTTACTGGTGGACTGATTTAAACTCTGATCCTCGCCCATCCTTGGTATTCAAATTATGAATTAATATTTTAGATATTGTATATAATAGAATTAAACAGTTCCTAATTGCTGTGTTGACTGTATCAATTGAATTGACAAGGTGAAAAAAAGGAGCACTGTTCAAAATGGCAATGCCGAAAATAACACCCTATGAGCTTCTTGGCGTAGCTAAGACAGACATCAGTTCAGCAATAAGTCTGGCCTATCGTAGGTGTATTCTAGAATTAAAAAAAGATCGATTGAAACCAGTTGGGGAACGGACAATAACCACCGACAAATTTCGACTCATATGTCGTGCCTACGAATTATTGTGCAATCAGGACGAACGAAAACATTATGATCAAACAAAAGAATGGAGATGGTATGTGCCTGTGGAAAATTACACATTGCAACAATTAGTGGCTGAGCCTGATCTGGCTCCCCTATTGACAACACGATTACAAAATGCGACACTGAGACAAATCAATGCTCAGGATTCTGTAACCGGACATACGCCTCTCTATTGTGCAGCACGTGCTTGTAACGTGGAAGCCGTCTCCTATTTAACTGAACAAGGTGCAGAACCGGATCTCAAACAACGATTCGGCAGTACTGCGCTTCATGTTGCTGCTTTCTATGGACATCCAGAAGTGGTTCGATGTTTACTGGAAAGTGGAGCCGATTATTGCCAATATAATGCAAATAACCATCTCGCTGAGGACGAATCGTATGATGACGATGTTAAACGTTGCTTTACCAAACTAAAACAGAATCCATACGTACAAGCAGCAGCAAATCAGCTCGACTGGTTCAAGAATAATATTGGGCATATTTCACAACATGTTGATTATCAATACTATAGTCTACGTCAGACCCTATTGCATTGTGCAAGTAAAAAAGGTCATAAAGATCTTGTCCGATGGCTGGTGAAAGAACGTGCCGCCAACCTGGACATTGTTGATATCAATTTGAATTCTGCTTTACATCTGGCAGCATACGCAGGGCATCACTCGATCGTCAAATATCTTCTCGCACATGGCGCTGATACACTACTTATCAATAAATGGGGCATGACTGCTGAACAAGAAAGTTTAATGCATGGAAAATCGATGACAAAACACTTTCAATCCATGCGTGATCACGATATGTTTAAAATGGCGGCAGACGGCACCGATTGGTGGTTTCGATATCATTTCGGAGCTAAATCACCCGATGCCATGAATGACGCTGGTGTAAGTTTACTCTATGTTGCCTGTCGCAATGGTCGAAAGTCCGTAGCCAAATGGCTTATAAAAAAGGGTGCAGATATCAATCTTCAAATTCAAGACGAGTCGAAAAGCACACCTTTGCATGCTGCAGCCTATCATAATCATGTATCGACTGTTGCATTACTTCTGAATCATGGTGCGAATACGAATATTCGCAATAAATATGGCTCTACAGCCCTCGATGATGCTCGATCAGATGCAGTGAAAAAACTCTTACGACAACACCGACAAAATTTGACAGAGAATAAATGGATTTCTGTGCATCTCTTCGGAGATGGTGCGAAAACCGGCAATGAACCATTAGCCAGAGTTCAACTACATTGTGACGCTAATTTTCATGATCTTCTGCAATCTATGCCTGAAGCATTACGCAACATATATCGAAATTTCTCCATGGCTCGGCGTCCATTAAATAGTGGCAGTGATGATATTCAAGTAGTTTCAGCTGTGTGTCGTGCTCGATGTGGAAAAACGAAATTCATCGACTTGCCACTCTGTATTACCGCTCATGAATCACCGCGATATACACACAGTGGTCATACGATGAGTCCAGAACTTCCCTTTTATAGTTTACGTGAGTTTCACAGTAGATTTTCATCAAAATGTCAAACGGCAAAACTTACAATTAAAGCTCATAAACATACGCCACAAAAATTTACTTTGAACACTTTATTGTTTACTTTTCCAGCAGAATGTGTGCAGACGAATCTCATTATTAATGTGAGTTATATATTTTCACCGGACATTCAATCATTTGACTTGCCAGGATGTGTCTATCTTTTCAAAACTCAATGTAATCAAGAAGAAAATCAACTCGATGAAATGCCCATAGTATCCTTAATTAATGAACCCAATGCTCGATTATATACTTGGGCACAGTCTTCAGCCTATTGGTTTACTTCTGATGAGAAAAAAACACTTTTACCTTCGATTGGAAGTATACATGCGTTTGTAAAACATATAGATGTTATTCCCTCTTTACTCAGTCTGCCAGGTGACATGTTTATTCAGGGCGCACTTGGTAAACCATTGGTATCACGTCAAGATCCAGTTGTTTGTTATTGTTTAAAAGTTTGTGAGCACAACAAGAGTGTCTTTTCGAACATCGCTTATCATGGAACAACGATTGGTGTCATTTGTTCGATTCTTATGGACGGATTAGTGATGCCAAGTACGGTAGTCTCGAGTGGAATACGTGTTTGTCCACCGACCCATCATATTCCTCGAGGTGCATCTGCATATGGTATCGACGATTTTGCCAACGGTATTTTCATAAGTCCAAGTGTTCATTACTGCTCGGATCCGTGTTACGCTGTAACATTCTCCCATAATGATGAGCGTCTCATTGCTGTACTGGAATGCAGTGTCAAGAGCGGTTCCTATGAAAGCTTTCCATGTACAGTTCAAGATTATAAACCTCATCCCAGCGATAATATGCAAGCTATCGAATGGCGTCTCACCAATCCTGCAGCCATCGAAATTATCTCTGTCCTTTTCATTCCAATTAACAAATCAAGAAGTAAAGCAGCAATATCACGAGCGAAGAAACTTGGCGTTGATCCAAATGATATGGCTTAAAATATTAGCTTTATCAGTTTCTACATCATTCAAAATATATGCTTTCATCACGATACATTCATTTAGTCTTTTCTATCGAACTGCTCACTATTTTGCAAAATTTTCAGGTCTCATAAAACTCATTCCTGTGCTTTCAAATTTGATTGATTTTTCACACTGTTCGACCTTGATTTATACTAATGATTAAAAATTCTT
Organism: Rotaria sp. Silwood2; assembly: GCA_905329745.1. Classification (NCBI taxonomy): domain Eukaryota; kingdom Metazoa; phylum Rotifera; class Eurotatoria; order Philodinida; family Philodinidae; genus Rotaria; species Rotaria sp. Silwood2. The sequence goes on along the minus strand of CAJNSZ010000169.1, from coordinate 38,478 downwards.
AGGTATATCTCTGATCGAATCTAATACTGCGGACATTTATTGTTTGAATGGTTCAAAGACGGTGAGTAAGATATTGGAGTTGAATTTTCAGAAAACTCAGTCACAGCCCAACATCCTCATTTCATGATGAAGAAAAATTTCTTGCAAAGGATCATTGCTATGACATTTTTTGTGCGATTAGTGTCGTTAACATCTGATCTACGTTCTTTTTACGTGATTGAAATGCCGGATATTGCATATCACGTTGACTTGTACTCGAGATATTGAATTCTTTGACAATGATGGTTTTTTTTGTGCTATCGGTTTGATTGTATTTATTCTGCATTAATAATGTTTCTTCTTCTAATTATAAATATGATTGATCAATAGTGGCAATGAGTTAACATTTTCGAACATCGCATCATTTATCTGAATTATCCTAAATTTAATTACAAAAGGAACCATTATTCAGCGTCGAACTTCTAAGCTACAAGCAATCGTAGATTTGCTGTTGCTCATGATGATACTATTGAACAGACATGGGTAGAAAACTTTAACCATATCAATATAAATCTCTTATTGATACTAGTTTGAACAACTAAAATTTATAGGAATTTCCATTATCTCTACTCTACGATCATGCCTATTCAGGCTGACCAGAAAAATAGAAATAAAATTTGTCCTAATTGTGGAGCACTGTTTTTCTCAAGGTAACCTAGCTGAGAGTAAAAAAACGAATTTTAGAACCAGACTGAGTGGTACCATCACTACATATATCATTTTTGTATTTTTTGACCACTTTCTCAGATAGAGTTGTGAATGTCATCGTGGACAATTTTCTGAATTGTTTTCTGCTCATCGTCAAAGAAAGTTATCCTAATTCCAAATTTTCCATTGCCTCAAGCCTATTTCAACACACTACTCTCTCGAACTTTTGATAATTGATGATAGAAAGATAGAAAACATTCACTTAACTTGGCAAGAGTCACTTTCATTATCAATTGAAATATTTTTCGAAATCGAAGAAAATTCTTTAGTCAAAGTTCGACACGATTGAGTAGAATAAAAATTTGATATTTATCGAAAAAAATATTGTAAATGCAGCTACAATGAAACTCTAATATTGATCTCACATACGAATAATGGAACGAACAAATATGAAAACTAATATAAGTGTGAGAGAAGTTTCGACACCATCAAAATCAAAGAATCAATACTATGAACGGAAATCAAACGCATTTTCGAAACCAATTCTTTTTCTATCTTATTAGACAATGAAAAAAATCTGTTTGATAGACACTATTTTGTAATTTTTGAATATAGAACTGCACAAAATTATATATTGATGCATAATATGATCTGTAGTCAATTATTTTATGTATCTGAAGCATCGTGATCAAGTTATTTCTCAAGAATCTAATCGATTGTTTATGTTATTTAATGGATAATTTGGATTCAAGCTGAAACGAAAGCTTAATATATTCCATATTCTACTTACATTGATGATAGTTATGACTGTTAATGATATACAATGGGCGAGATAATAATATCTACATAGCATCTCCGTCCGAATATTCGATGATTTGATCGATGACAAAAGAAACATTATTACATAAAATAGAATTTCAAATCCAAGAACAATGTTGAATATTAGAAGAAGACGACAAAATTTGCCTGTGGCAAGACTCATTAATGGTTTCATAAAAAAGACCAAAAAAGAAATCATATAGCTGATATAAGAGATTTCTGTAATAGACAGAGCTCGACTACCAAGAGTTACCGTCAATATCCGAATGATTAAACTAAAATGAGAATAAAATAGAAACTAATGACTTTTCAATCAAATATAATAACGATTAACAAATGATAACAATTCCAAGTGACTAATGACGGCACGATCATAGTTTCCAAATTCAAAAGTTGGACAAGTAATTTTCCACCGATCAAATATTTTAGTGATGACACAATTCGAATGAGATGACCGTGAATTTGTCTAGCAATCACATCGCATTTTGACTTAGCTCAATAATCTCATCAGATGGTTATGACTTTTATATTGGTAGTGCGAATGTGATCTGAATGTGTCAATTCATGCAGATGAAAAGAAGGTCCACAGTAACGCCCCATTCACACCCTATAACAGAATGACGAGCTTCCATGGTTTCATTAATGACAAACTATCTACGGAACAGAATGAATAACAAAAAAGATCAAACTGAAGAAGTTTAGTATAGATCATACTACATCTTGTGAGTGCTCTATGATCGTTTTAACAATACATTATGTAATTAGTTTTAGTATTATATTCGAATGATTATTATTAATAATTTATATCAAAGATAACATAAGTATTTGAATAGTTTCAATTAAAGCTGCATCCCTCTGTCAGAATTGTAATACTACTAAAAGATTATAATTTGTATTGTGAAAGAACACCTGTAGAGACACATATTGTTTAGCAATATATTATACTGACCTAAGATTTATTTTATTTTGGGCTATGATAGACGTTTTTATAAATATGAAATTTAATTTACATTGAGAGTGTGAAATGTAAGTGTGGATGTTAGGTTCAGAGGAATTATCAGTAAAAAACGAGCGTTAGTGACATGACACAAAAAACGATATCGACTTTCACTTCATGCATTATCATTTAATAAAATTCTGAATTGAGACAGAATCTTTGAAAACTAAATAGTACATTCTGTAGATAATTTCTGAGGCAACAAAGTCTCTATGCAAAATTTTTTCTGATCATGCATAGATTTTTCAAAAAAAGGTCAATTTACTTGTCGTTAGCGATGTGACAGAGTAAGCGTGAAAAACTTCACAGATGCGAGTCGTACTGTAGAGTCTATCTTGAAGTTTTCAGATTTTTTGCTCGTACGATTAGAGAGATATTCGCTAATTACTTTTTAATTAATAGTCAGCTGAAAGAGTCAACATTTTTACATATGTCTACACTAAAAGAACTTAATCAGAAAAAATAACCCATATAAAGAATCAAAGTCAAATGAAAGTGGAGTATGCCCCGTTTTCACCGATACATAGATATTTCTTATACTTCCTACACATCCATTTACTTCCTATACTCCTTATACTACCTACATTTTAGTAGAGTCTACACAATTCTAGGACCTTTTAGAAACCTAAATATACTCGATTTGGCCTTTAACCTTTAATCTTTGACTTGATAACACACACAATGAACAGTATATACATATTTATGTATAGATAGATAAGATCTGGTTCAGTTCTGATCTCAGTACCCATCTATAATACTTGAAAGTTTCAGGTTAAACAGAAATTTCTTTTTAATATGGACAAAAGATAGGAAAATTGTCCAAATTATTCTTTGTCAAAGTGATGTATCTTCATTGATGTGATCACATTGAATTCGTCTTATTCGAATCATTTTTAAAGAAACGTCTTTTACACTATCTACTACTATCACTTTTTTGTCGAATCTTATCCACATATCGTTATTATCCTATAATTCGATGTCTACTTTAACAATATAAACGAGTATTTTCATTTCTTCTTTTTTTTTTTAATACATCAAAAACATTTGATAATCCATATAGACGCAAATCTATTCACAACAAAGGAAAATAGAGATAAAAATTTCTTGAATGAACCATTGTTTTCTTAGCTCTGAGATGTTTCACTTTTGCACAATTAACTCGTGTTGCATTACTGGTGAAATTTTCTGTTATGCTTGTCAAATGTTCAAATTGAATTTCAAGATGATAGAGACAAGAAAGATGTGTATTTGTATCGAGAAGAAATTGTTCAACATAATTGATATGAGCATATTCGAGAACGAGTCGAAAAAGATGAGGAAATTTTATGATTGAAGATATTTGTTCATGATCATACGATTGTAGCGCTTGCTTCTCCTGTTGTATTGTGTTCAATACAGTCATACTGTTGAGTAATGGGAAACGAACGAGAGATTCGATTAAAGAAATCATGTTCGTATGGATGGATGTAGTCAGCTGCAACCAAAGTATGCACACTTGTGAATAGTATATCGGCAAAAAAATTATTGGTTATATTCTGCATATATTTCATGGTAAATGGGAATGAATAGACGTGACATCCAGTCAGACAAAAATTTTGAAAAACGCGTTTAAACGCGCAGTCGAGAACCGCGACTGTGATCCATTAACGCTCATTAAAAAAACGCACGAAAACGCGTTTATTGGCGTTTTTTGCAACTTTCTGGGCGTTAAAACGGTGAAAACTCCAATTTTTGAGCGTTAAAACGTATGGTTTTTAAGTTCTACAATAATTGTGCGTTTTAACGCTCAATTATTGAAGTTTTCGCCGTTTTAACGCGCACAAAGTTATANTAAATATTGTCTAAGATCATATTGTTTCGAATAATTTGACTTCATATTTAACTCAAAAGCAAAAACAATAGATTCATCTTTTTTGAAATACTGATGTAAAATTGTATGATAAATGAAAGAAAAGGAATAGATGTTCGATTATGAGTTTTAAAACAAGCTAGATTAATTGAGTGAATGATTTGACATTTATTTAGCTACCTTAACATCTAATGTTCTAACGATCTATGCTAATGACGATAAAATCTAATAATTGTATATTTTGTTTACTCTAAAAAAATAGGATATATGAAGAATTTAATACCTTTTGTTTTTTCGTTATTCAACTTATCATGAATGGTTTAGATTGTGGACTCGATTTCTAGGTTATGTTCGATAAAAAAAACTATGTCATCATCATTTGACGTCATGATAAAAATTACAATTATATAAAATATGCGTCATGTCTGATGACGCACGAACACAAGCAAGTTATCGAGCGTATTCACTAACCTTGTGCCCAAGGCGATTCATCTAATATTCGAACAATGTCTTTTTCTTTTTTGAGCTTATTCACTCAGCTATATATATATAAATGATAAGCATGGGAGATTTCAACAACAGTCATCATCCAAAATTTTCTTCTGTTCGATAACCACAATCCACTTCACAGTGATAATGATGAAAAAACTCTTCATCGTTCTAGGTAAAGATTGAATGAGATACATTTGTAGAATGATAATGATTTTCTACTTTAAGTTTTAACGCCAAGCGCATATATACAAATGGCTTTGGCATACTCCATCGACAACAATACATTGATTACAAATTCTAATTTTGTGTCTGAATCAGCGAACGATACGTTCAATACAACTTCTACGTCGGCATCTCCATCAGTAAACGAAACATCTAGTACAAGTCCTCCTTTGGTGTCTCATCACTCAACGAACGACACGTTCACTACAATTTCCACTTCAATGTCTCAATCAATCAATGAAACAAGCAAAATTCATGTTAAACAAAATATAACTGGGCATGTATCAGCACAGCCATCTTCAAGCCGAAAACCATCCGTCGGTCTTGCTTTGGGAATGATTAGTGGTGGCGTAGTAGCCTTAGGCACTGTCTTTGCGCTGGCATATGTTCTTTACAAAAGGAGTCAATCGTCTAAATCAACTACAGCTACATAAACTAATTTCGAATTAGTGTGATATCTCTAAGGAACTTTATCTTATTTTATTTTAATCAATATTAGTTGCCTGTTAGTAGTGTTTGATGTCAATCTTATTAATTAGTAATTATATAGACTATTCTCTTGTAAATAAATGAAATTACTCTCTATTTTTGTATTCTCCTCTTGATGATACGATGATTTGCAGTAAAAGCAACTAGCATCAAATAGTTTTTTCATTTAATTAAGTACATAGTTTCACAAAGAAATCTTTCAAAAATACTTTTTAGAAGATATTAGAATATTTTTTTAATTTTATTAATCACCGAACTTCACAGGGTATGGGTGTCTGTGGTAAAAATAACTTCCACCCCGTATCCATACCCACAGTCCAAGTTCCAAACGTTTTCTGGTTATGTTTGGGAAATTTAGTCTATGAAAAGAGCAAACAAATTCAAAGAATGATTGACCATGACTAACTGATTGTTGACTGTAGTAATTATTAAAGATCATTGCACTGGATTATATCTGTGATGGTAGATTTTGTTTATCTTTTTTTGTGTTATTATTTGATTTTATGTTGAGATTTTCTTCAATAAACCAATGTAGATGATCATCTATTTGTTGTCCAGTATTGTACAATCAGAAGATGACTTCAAAATCATCATGTGATAAAGTACTACATTCAATATTATATAACACATAATTACATTTTTCACAATATCGAACAAGAAAAATACAAAACATGATTAATATCAAATCTATTGAAACTCAATAGTTGTCTATATCTAAATGGTCCGATTAGTGACATGAACGGAATCAATTGGTTTTGGTTCCTATTTCAGCATCATGTTACCCATATCTGATTCTGATTTTGCTTTATTTTTATACTAACTTCAGTAAAGACAAAATTAAATCGTAGCAACTAACTATTGCAATAATATAAATTCTTGAGAATTTTTAATAATAGTATGAGATTGTCGATGTTTAAGAAATATTATACAAAAGTGAGTTTTATCTACGTTCTAATAATTATTGCTTTTAGAAGTGCCACAGATAGTTGTCTTATGTTTTTGAATTTGGTTAGAAAAAGAAAGATACAAAATAGAATGATGTTTCTCAAGAACAATATGGGATCCGTATTTCATTGTAAATAGTATTTGTGTTTGAAATTCGACTTATTCAGCCAAGATTAAATGTTTCTACGAATTCGAGATGTGCGTTCTGTTCCTTTGGTTACAATTGTTTCTTCTTTGAGATTATTAGATTCGAATTATCTTTGCTAAACATTTGCGATCGTTTTTTGACAGCCAGGTTCTTTTGTGACTAATAGGTTTTGTTTCAACAGCCATTATTTTGCTCCCATTATTTTAGATATCAACACAACGTAATAGAACCTAAAAATGGAATATGCTTGGAAAAAGCTTTACAGATTGTATAATGTATCTTGATGGTATCGTAAATGTTTGGAAAAATATTTCCAAATGAAAAGCTTGCTTCAACTAAAGCTCCACATTGCAAAAGAACTATCTCTTGAGTATTTTCAGAGCTCTCCTATACAAATACATATCAATATTCAATCTAACTTTCGTTTTGTCTCACAAGAATCGAAATTATAGAATGTAAATTGTTTATCTTTGCGAAGATTTTTCTAATTCAATGGGCGTTTTCCTATTCGTATATTTTACTCTAGAAGCCCTCAGAGAAAGCTTTACCGAGGGTGTGAGTGTTGGTGTGGGATGTTGATTCTCTCTTCACATACTGACACCCATACCTCGACTCCCACTCACCCACATCCTAGCTTGCAAAATTCTCTTTCAGAGATATCACATTGACGGTTAAGCCCCGTTCAAAGCGATTTGTGAACGTTAATGACAAAGCTTTGACAGCTTAGCTTCCTATCGGCCTTCGTCGAACAACACGCACTTTAACCGCACAACTCAATTGTTCTCACATGATAGTAAATACTCATCTTCACGCTCGCAGCAAGACGAATAAGTACAGAAATTGGCTTCCATGCCAATTTNATACCAACAGTCTAATTTATTTTTTACAGCTTTTTATATGTCGTTACTTTTCATCTTTTTTCAAATATATCTAAGACAGTTTTTGGGACTAGTCATATATAATTTTGTAGAGAATTTCAAGCGCTATCTTTTAGTATAAAAAGATGTCCCGATCTAATGGATAATAGAAGAGTTATACTCAAAATACGAATGGTATAATTTATTCTGGGACACCCGTTATTTTCTTTCATTAGAGAAGTCATGGCTCAAGTGCCATTTCCATGATGCTGAACAAACTCGCATCAAGAAACCCGATGAGTTACGAATCACCAAAAAAGATTACGCTCCATTAGGAAATATAGAGAACAGTACAGTGGATCGCATCCAAGGTTCAATATTTGGTTTGGCTGTGGGTGATGCCTTGGGTGCTTATGTAGAATTCAGGCCTCACGATTATTTGGTTGCCAATCCAGTGAGGGATCTAGTAGGTGGAGGGACATGGGGTCTACAGCTGGGGCAGGTAGGGACTTCAACAATAGGAAGTGCAGAATAAATTTTTTTTCATAGTTCACCGATGATACCTCCATGGCACTTTGTTTGGCTATATCACTTATTGCTTGTCAAGACTTCAATCCGTATGATCAATTGGTTCGCTACAAATGGTGGTATCGACGTGGCTACATGTCATCAACTGGTCATTGTTTTGATATTGGAGCAGCCACAAAAAAATCTCTTCAAGAATTTGAAAAGCGTCAAACAAAATATGCACAAGATCATGGCATTGCTGAACATCAAATAGACTTTTTGCCCAATCCTAATCTTCCAGCGTTTGACGTCCGATGCAGTAAAGAAGGTGTGGCTGGAAACGCACCCTTGATGCGCATCGCACCTGTACCGACCTTCTTCTTTCACGATCCAGTAAAGGCCATTGAATATTCTGGTATGAGTGGAGAAATCACTCATGGAGATGTCAAAGCTTATGATGCTTGTTGTTACTATGGAGCTCTTATCGTAGCTGCGCTTAATGGTGAAGACAAAGATGAATTGACTAGTAAAACATTTTACGATAAACATTTAGCATGGTTCGGTGGTCGAAAACTTGATCCTGAAGTTATGGAAATTGCTCGAGGATCGTACCAAAGAAAAGGTGGATATGAGGATGGAATTAGAGGAAAAGGATACATTATCAATGCTATGGAAGCTGCTTTATGGGCATTTTGGAGTGAAGACTCGTTTGAGAAAGGTATACTTAATGCAGTGAATCTAGGCGATGATACAGATACAACTGCAGCTATCTATGGTCAATTGGCTGGTGCTCATTACGGATACAAGAAAATACCCGGAAAATGGTTGAAGTCTATTTATGCTAAAGATTTTATTCGTTGCATAAGCAGTTGGATCACCTATGAAGGGGAAAAATGGTTTAGAAAACAATCTAATTTAGGTTCCGGTGAAACAATAAATTCTGTAAATAACAAGCCGTCCAATGCGGAACCGAATGTCTTTAAAGCTTCGATGAAAAGCTTAATTGTAAAAACTGAAAGTTCATCGATTGGAACTATAACTTCAAGTACCGTTCAACGAAAGGGAATTAATCCTGTTGGTCATATAGGATGTCTGTATGATGGATGGCGAGATCATCTTATAGAATCGTCGAATATCAATTTGAATATAAAGGAAAGTTCTTCATATCCATGGGGAAAATGTATGATAAAAATTGGTGACAAACTTGAAAATCGAAACATTCTTCAACTAATTGATTTTCCTACTGACCTCAGATTGAGTGTGTTATCAGATTTGGTTATACCGGAGGGTATTGCTGCAGTGATCAATTATCCCTATGAAATCGATGAATACACTCGCATCTTTTATTATACATATCTGGTTCGAAACGAAGCCTTAACTGATGAGAAATGGATCCTAAAAGAGCCACCTACAACTCTAGCTACACATGTCATCACCGCAATAGATTTGGGTATCGATGTTGTGGTTCTATTGAGATTGTCACCTGATGATCTATCGATGATCGATAACAGTCTCAATCAAATACGTCTATGTTTGGAGAAAGAAACGAAATTAACTATTAATGAACATTTGCTGAGCCAAGTTCTTTCTACACATGTTTATTCAAACTTGCCAAATTTAGCAAAACAGACAACAATAGTTAATGTGTATCACGAAATATGCAGAATCAAAAGTATTACAGCTGAGTATCAACCGTGTAACTATATCCTTCATCCTATTGATATGTTTTATTCAGATCGAAAGCAACAGAACACGAATTTTTTTCCGATTGAGCCGAAAATCGCAATAAGAATCGAAGAATATTTGCTTCAATGTTTATCTTTGAAGAAAATATGGACAATATTTGAAAACAATGCAATGTCCTATATTTGGCAAAATGATCTTAAGGAGCAGTTCAAAGAGATTCATCGAAGAGTCTCAATATTAATCGATCAATATGAAAAAACAAGGAAAAAAGATCAGGATTCGATTTTGAATATTCGTCAAGGCAAAGAATCGCAAGAGATAATCGAATATTACTTACGGATTGAGCAAGAAGAGACGATATTGAAGAGCAGCATCGATAATTTGAAGCATGATATAAAAAAATTTGAAGAAGAACATAATTCTATTGAAGACTTGAACAAAAATGAACTTCATTATTGGAATACTGATAACTATAACTATGGTATTAAAAAAGGCAGCAACGAAAATAAGGTGCAGGAAAATCTAAATAAAGATAGCGAACAACAACACATGTTGTGTTGCGACGATAATTTAAACGTGACGAATCAGTCAAAACTACAAGACATGCATTCAGAAATGGTTAATAAACGCGCAGAAAACACTGACATAAAACAAGTTAAGATCGAGTTCTCTAATTTTTCAGGCGAGCTCCATATTGTAAAACCGTTTTCACAAACGAGCTCTGTTTCAGCTTTTAGTGTGCTTGGTTATTTGACACCGAAGCCGAAAAAGTGTGACATTTCTTCTGTTATGTCTTCTACCAAGGAGACGATCAATATTGTTTTCATAGGTAAATCAGGAGTTGGCAAGTCGACACTAATTAACACAATCGCCAACTGTCTCCAGTTCAAATCATTCTCAGGAATTCAATTGTGTAAATCGAAGTTGCGTGTACTTATATCATTCATGTTTTCACTAACAAATGATGTGGAACCACATTTCATTCAAATCGGTAAGAAGGATCCTAACGAAGATGATGATCACCATGGTCAATCCATAACTCAGCATTGCAAATCGCACATATTTGATCTCGAAAATGGACAACAGTTATGCATCATTGATACTCCTGGTTTTTGTGCTGCACATGATCAAACTCACGATGATATGACGACACAACATATATGCTCATACATCTCGAATCTAACGCATTTGAACGCTATCTGTGTTCTCATGGAACCGAACGACTCAGAACTCGCTGGCTATAGACAATGTTTAATGCCATTGCTCGATTTCATGGGATCCGGAGCTCAAAACAAATTAGTTTTTTGTTTCACCAAGTATCTTTCCAGTTTAATGCGCGATGATAAAAAAACTCATCCACTCCAAAATCTGCTAAAATTACTTCATTTTGAAAATACCTTACTGAAATCGGCGGGTATATTTTACTTCGACAGTACATTCTTTCTTCATTTGGTTACAATGCGTTGGCTTCATTATGATGAGAAAAAATGTGAAACAAGCTGGTCAATTTCAAAGAGTTCACTAGAACAACTTTTGCAGTATGTGAGTCAAATGAATTACCCACTTCCCTTACATAAAAGACGACAAGAAAAAGAAAATGTTTGTTTCGAAATCCTGAAGATGATTCGTCCAATAATGGAAGCAATACGAAATATTCTTCGAAATAAGATTTTATACAAATTGGACTCCCCAGATAAATTTATCGAACTACTTCCTACACCTATACAACAGTCGTCCGTTATCTGCTATTCGTGCCATGGTCCGATTGTGCAATACGGCAAAATTTATATCATCCATGATTCTTTGCATGAATACCGAAACTTATGTGAACAATGTTCATGTGATTCAGACCAACACGTTTCGGTCGACTATAAGCTTGAATACGTGTTAGTCGATGCGGTGAATTATCAACCGAAGGATTTGGATACTTGGTATAAATACATTGTTTCTGCAAGCGTACACTTCGCTCATTTCCTCATACATGTTGCTTATCATTCCAGCTATGATCCATTCTTGATCAGCTTTGATCAAATGATCAATGAGGAGAGTAACATTTGTAAGAGTATTGAAAATCATGAGTTGAATTCGATATTACGAGAGAAACTTCTAAAACTGAAAACTAAATACAACGATGGTATAAGAGACATGCGAAAGAAACGTATTCATAACGATTTGATGATTATTAATGATTACATGGAAGGTGTCAAACATATTCCCATGATACAAATACAAATGAATGCTGCCATACGAACGAGAGAAAATTCTGTTTAGCCCAGCCGATAACGAAGACTACTAGTCAATTTTCTTATTCAGTATGGAGCTGATTTTTTACGCTTAACATTGTAAATTCATTTTTCCGCATCGTGTCCCTCATATAGATTTTGACATATTATTCTAATAGACAAAGCACAAGGACTAGAGCATAATGTCAAACAAGTTTCTCATATGATTACTTAAAACGATAAACTCGGATGTCGATTAATGAGCATGGGCAACAGAGGTTTAACCAAGCAACATTTTTCAGACTTTTTTGCTTTGTTAAAGTCAATTTCATGACCATACTGAAGTATAATTAATTATTAATATTCATAGAAAGTCTAGCAAGGGTCGAGTCTCATTTACCACAAATGTGGTACCCTGAATCAATCCATAAATATAATCCACATTTGAGAATAATCAAACAATAGAGACAAATCTGTTGACCAAGTAGAGATTTTAATTTAGAAATTTTAGAAACATGACGTATAGAATAATTCTATATAATTTTACGTCTCCTGTTACACTGTGTTAAGAAAAATAAAAGCTTTTATGTTATGCGCGTTGGAAGTGTTTGGTGGAGATACTATAAATTTTCAATTCCACTATTACATGGCACAGTAACGTGGGCAAACAAGTCAAAATGTAGTAGTCGAAACTTGTTACTTACCAATAGTTGTACACTGTAAGAAAATCTAGGATAAATTAAGAGAACCCGTTTCAACATGAATAATAGAAATCATTATTGTGAAATTATATAACAAGTCTGGCAATCAGAATATCTTGTGGATTATCAAAAGAAAAGCTTTGCAGTTGAAAAACCAGTTATTTTTGAATATTAGAGTCCAAAGTTCACATACATTTCTAGTAGATGTCGTACTATTTTTTTTCTCTTTCCGGATTTTGACGACTCATCTTTTTACTTTCATCAGGACGCCTACTATTCGATTGAACATACATGAAACAGTAGGTATATTGAATTGTGTAATTATAGTTTCAGATCCTAACTTACAATGTAAAATCTGGTGACCAGAATTAATGAAAATAGAAGAACATTACTGATCGTCTGCGCCGATTAGTAATACAAATCAACAAAGATCATAGTTGAATTTGAACGAATAAACCCTGGTTTTTGAAAAACAGGACATGAAGATATTTTGCGTGGGTTGATTGGCAATAAGTAGAAAATTGTCTAGTTATTTTTACCTGCACCAGAGTTAATGTATTTCTCCATTAGGAAATAGTTTGTGAAACCGAGAATGTATTTTAACTTGCTGGGAAGAATGCTCTACAGTTAAATAAAATATTTTACTAACGATGTTTCAGATTTGAAATTTTGGTTGTGAGTTGTGGTTCTTCTTATTCCCACACCCACATCCTACATCCTCAGTTATACAGAAGTCAATATAAATTTTTTTCTACTTTCCAATTTTGCAAAAGAAGTAAGTGTCAATTAAATCTTTTTTTCATTTATTTTCAACGTGGTATCAAACAATTGAATTTTCATTTCTATTCGACCTCGAATTAGACAATTGATGTATTTTTCCATATAGAAGCAAAACCATGTCTTTCAAATCGGTTGGATACATTTTTAAAAAAATAGAAAATTTTCTGTTTGAGATATCGTTTTTTTCTAAAACGAACAAATAATAAAATAGACAGTTCTTCTTAAGAATATCACTTTCTATCAATATTAATTATAATGAAGTATAATGGATGAGATGAATGATTGTATTAGTAGATGACAGTACACAAAAGATGTGTGGGTATTGCCGTCTCATAAGAATTTTCTTCATAACTATAAATAAATTAGTTGATGTTGAAGAGTGTGGGAATGAGTATCGGGAGGGGAATGTGGTGTGTGGGTTGGATCCTCTCTTTAATAATACTGACACTCACACCCACCCGTTTCTTGATAAGAACACTCATAAAATGCCAAGAATAATGCTTTCACATGCTATTGAACATCTTTCAGCCAAAGAAAAACTATTTTATCGCAGCAGAAAATGAAGTTTTTTCTTCCTGCTCTTTCAAAATAGCTTTCCAATATCAAGGTTTTACTGAACACATTGTTTTCGTTCGATATAGTTCATTCATTAATATTGAATAATATTATTTAATATATAAGAGAATCATATCAGTGATTTCATACTCCACTAAATTTAATGACTCGAACCAAACAAGTTGATTGATCGAGAGATAAATTCACAAAGAATCTGTCTCTTCATCTTTAACAAACTTAAGGACAACTTAAGAAAAACATTTAACTTAATGATGAGGATTAATGAATTGCATTGGCGTCCGAAACCCGAATCGAAATCCAAATATTATTTTTTCTAGAGTTGACGTCGGCAGTGGAATCATTAAAAAATATTATTCGGTGTCAGAGTTGGTGCCAAAGCTTTATAAGTACAAAAATCAAGCATTTAAAATGAAATCAGCTTGTTTGAATACGTAATTGATAAAAAGAATAAAATTTATAATCTAATTGTTACTAATGACGTAGGGTATACTGAAGAAAACCATATCCTCAACAAAATTGATTTCATTCATCAATGGATTTTTTTATTCTCTAGAAATTTAATTTTTTGTGTTCTTATTTGAATCATGGAGTTACTCGACAAATAATGGTAATAAAAAGAATTAGTTTTATTTTACGTCTTCTTACATTTCTTAAAAATAAGAATACCACGGTACAATGGAAATTATAATAAGAAAGGTTAACTTTTCTTTTTAACTTATTGAGCAGAAAACATATTGTTTCGCATGAAATTCATTCTCTCATATGTATTTTTTGATCATAGCAATCATTTCTTGATTGAATAAAAAACTACTTGTTAATGAAACCATTTTTCCTGTCATTAAAAAGAAGTATCATCGTGACTAGATTGTTTCTTTTAGAATAAAATACACTTTTTGAGTTTACTTTTTTTTCAATTAAAGAGAAGAATGAATAAACGAAGACAAACAGGTAAGAAAAAAAAACATTTCTTGAAAAGACATTATATTGAACATTTTTCTATATGAAACAAATTTTATTGTTGCTTTTTCAATGAAAAAGAAATGTTTTGCTTAACTAAATTATAACTTTAAATAGAATTGAATTATAGGCAACAAGATGCATTTTTTTTAATATTTCAAATATATAAAGTAGGCTGGACTATGAGTCTTTTTTCTACACAATTGAATTTTTCTATGCTTCGGTCACATTTATTTATTTTTAATTCATGTAGAACAAATAAAAAATAGTTTGTATATTCGACCTTCAAATTCCATCCTATTTTTTATTCGAAAAATACCATCTCACTTAAGACTAAGTTTCGATAATGCGTTCTTAAATGTATTTAAAGAATGCATTAATTATAAACAAGACATTAATTTTGTTATTTTTAACACAATCGATTTTGAAAGAAAGCAAGAGATAATGTTTTAAATTTACTTGTAAGCAAATGTAACTGAATGTAACGGGTGGATCGAAAGTTTTCGCACAAAATGTTTGTTTATATCTGACCCACTTGAAAATATTTCAGACGAGTCGAAAACTATGGATTAGAACCAGAATTTTGTGTTCTTTCTGAATATGAGCTTGAAAATTTTGTATCTATTTTTGTTCAAGAGCAGTGAAGAAATCTTTGAAAGGTCTTAAAAATTAATTTGGACGACGCATCAATAGCTTTTTTCTNTTTTTAAGAAATGGTTTATTTTCTTAAAGGTTATTTTCTAAGTGATATATAATCATTTCTGAGCAATAAAAACCCATTGCCGAGCACGAAAATTCCATGTCCATCTGGTATGCGAAAGTTGCCCACTGTGTGATAGAACTTGTCTACCGAATTCTTGATAATATTGATGAATTTACTATTTTATGTTCACTGCAAAATGTTTGCACACGGATCAATACAATCTTAGGCAGCTACCATCGATATAAGGTAGACTTTCTTATTTGAGCTTCTGATCTTCATCATCTTCAAAGCATTTTTTACTCTCACAATAAATCACATCTTTGTATTGTTTCCTTTTGCAGATATCAAACTGTTAGATTGAACAGAATAGATCTTATATCTTGTTGCAAACCATTTTTCTTCTTCTACCTGGGGCTGTCATTTTACTATTACCGGTAATAAGTAGTACCGAACAGCGTTATTACTAATTACGAATAATATTTAATAAACACAAAAAAACATAGTAGAAATACTTCTAATTACATATGAGGTATTCATTTTCACACTCTGGCATGATGACAATGTTAGATTTCGTTTTTTTTATACATAAATTGTTCTGACTATTTATGCGTTATTAATATAACTAGTTAATATAGTTTCTGGATTATGGAGACTATGAATGGTTGAAATAATACTCCTTCAGAATTTAGAACGTTAATTTAGTTTCGTGATGAAATCTTATTCATGGGAACCAAAAAAAAGCAGTCGTCTCTTTCTTCGCTAGTTTATACAATTTTCATCATTAATAATCTTTGATACATAAATGGATACTGTTATGATTTATATTGAAAGCAATAGATTATATATCTTGTTCTTGATCTTCTTCTGTCTTTCTGTTTCTCGTCTTTTCTAATATCCAACTGTCTGCATATATGAATAAAGATGCCTGACTCGTTTTGTTTTCATGTTTTTCTGAAGAAGAATATAAATAAAGTTTAAGAGAAGGTATCTGTTACACAAGAACTAACATGAATCTTTTGTTTTATGACCTAACTAAAATAAATTATATTCATTTTTTTCTTAAAGAAACATCAAAAGTTTATTTTAATACTTTGTCTCAAATAAAAAAACAATAAAAATGCAACCTTGTAAATTTGTATATTAAAAACATCAGCCCGAGATACATAACTGAAAAAATTTCATACTGTCTGGTAACTAGGATGCGGATGTGAGTCTTCTCAACCGATATCCACACCTACACCCTTAAGGAGAATATAAATGAAAAACGAGTGGTTACAATAAAATACATTCCTCTGATACATTGTCTTTCTGTACGATCAGAGTCTTTGAAAATATGTACAAAATAATATTTAATCCATAAACGAAATTAATGCATCTCTACCTTATCTGGTTTTTTATTAATGTTATATTGTATTTATCAACTTGTTATTACTTTATTTCTAGTTACTTTTGTTCCTTTTGAAATATTTATAACTTATTACTGGCAATAAGTAATAGAAAAAATTATTACTTTTGACTAGTGATGAGTAATAAAGTAATAATAAATTGTTATCAATGACCGAGGTAATAATAATAATAAGTAATGATAATATGACAACTCTACTTCTACCTCAAATCAATAAGTGTCATTTACCATCGTTCTATATTAAAATATCAAACATTTATAGTAAGCTAGATTTTGAGAACGCTACTTTCGTTACGAAATACTCTGATATATAAGCATTGTTGTTTCATTGTACAAAAGTTGAAATGATTTACACAACAATGTCATTCTTTCGCATAATTTTTCGAATAAATACGCAGACGAGCTCAGTGCTATGACGAGCCGTAGGGAAGAATGATCCACCTCAGTAATCGAAAGTGTTCGTTGTTTCGCGGCAGAAATGGAGGAGGGTAATTGACCATTGCCCGAAAATGTGTTCTGTTTCTAACGAACTTATCGATCTCTTCTCCGATTCTAAGATTCTGACAATAGACATAGTAAAGTATTGCAGATATTTTACACTCATTACAATAATCTTCATATCTGGCAATATCTTCGAACGTTTTCTTTTCTAAACATGCTAGACAATGCCAGCGCCCTTCAACTTTACCATATACTCGACTACTACATCAGTTTCTAATATTTAAACGTTCAAACATACCGTCCAGTAATGAACCCTTTAGGAGTTTAAACTTACTTATTGTTTCATAGACACTCACCGTACTAAAATTCTATGACCACCGAATTCGTGATCGAGAAGCACAACATCTTGCCAAGATTCTTGAACAAAATGAAGTAATACCTCATTTCTCTCATCTTACCATTCACTCATCGTTACACATAGATACTCATCACCCATCAGCTCTTGAACAATCACATCGGTCCACAAGGAATGCAACATCTTGCGAATACTCTACGACAGAATAAAGTGACATTCTTCTTCTATATCATACCACCATTTACTACCTATTTTACACAAGTACTGACCATATTGAACCTAGAAGACAATCAAATCTGTCAACAACGAGCACAGCATCTTGCCGACGCTTTACAACACAATAGTGTAACATTCTGATTTCTCTCATACCACCGCTCACTCTCTTTTTCACACAAACTCTCATCACATTGAATCTCGAAGGCAATAAAATTGGTCCACAAGGAGTACAATATCTTGCCAATGCTGTACAACAAAATGAAGTCATATTCTTTTTCTCTCATATTGCTATTCACTAACTATTTCATACAGATACAGAACCTAATTATATTGAATCTCAATAACAATCGGATCTGTGATCAAGGAATATAACATCTCGTCCAAGCTGTGCATAAAAACAAAGTGACATCCTATCATCTTTTTCTCCTTCTATCACTCACTAGGGGTGTGGGCGGAGGTGGGGCTGAATGGACTAGAAACACCATCACCCACCATCTACACCCACACCCTTGTTACGATGACGATGGTTAAAAATGAGTCAACACTAACGAGAAAGAAAACCCAAATGATGCTTTTGACCGATTGATGATATAGGCATCAAAGATATTAATAACGAGTCGGTCTAATTCAAAGTCCATGCAAAAAATCAATAATTGTTGTAAAGTTTTTGAGCACACCCAAATATGTTCATTAAAAAATGATTCTATGATTTTCTACTGTTGAATTAGTACGAACATTGTTTGTCACAGTATTTTCACTTTGGAGCTATTAATGAATTCTCTAAATAATGAAATTTTTACTTTTGTTTTCCAAATTTTTGCAGCATCATGTGCACACAGTCATTGTATTTGAAGTAGAACAGCGACATCATGCCCATTGGAGCACTACACATTTAGAAATCAACATAGAAGATCGCCATCTATCGGTGAATATGTTGCATTAATAAAATCGCTCAAAAATTGTACGAAAACATATTGTGTTCTTTATTTTAATAAAGTTTTGATGTATCTAACCTTGCCGTATGTTGCTTTAAGCTAATTCGTTGTTTGAACTCTCCAGCACTCCGATTATTGTCCTCTCGTCATGTGCTTTTATCAATAAAAGTATGCGTGTACACAACCATGATAAAACTGGGAAAAGGAAGAAAAAGGTAAAAGCCTATTAGTCACCACCGACTAGTATAAAAACAAGTCATACGGCGATAAGTGTCTATTTTCAAGTGAAGAAATCAATAAATAAACAAAACTGAAAACAGTGTGTTCATCATTTATTTTCATTTGATTTTGTTCAGTGATTGTGGTAAGTAACGCATGGCAGTGATTGAACAAGAAAGAAATACTTGCTTTATTATACATCGAAGTATAAACTACTAGTTTGCAAAATGATGAGTATGACATAGGTAATACTTATTGATATAGGCAATAATATTTTCGTTACTTTTGCAAAATACATATTTTGTCTCACAGAGGAGGTACATTACATTTTTCCCAATTCTTTGGAGCATCCAGCGTCTGCTTCTTTTCATTCCTTACACTAGTGATTACATATAGTTATTACTACTTACTTATACATCATTAAGAGGAATATAAATCGTTTTTACTAAATAAACGTCAAAAGGAGCCATTCGGCCAGAAAAGAATATCAGATAAAGGTTGTCGAAAGTTTGAAGTTATTTGGGTTATTGTTTTAGTGAACAATAACGTTACAATAAAGCTAAAATTCCGAGTATTAACATAATAAAAGACTTTTGAATGAGGATGCAAAACCATGAACACAAAGAACAAATCCAAGTAACACTGCTATCGTAGTATAGCATTGTGGGATTCTTCAGCATCTCAAAAAACTTTACCGAAACGTCATCGTCCACATATAGAGCTATTGCATTACTTAGAAACTAAAACCTTTTTTCTAACCAAAGTTGAGAGTAAAGGTTTGTGAAGTTTCTTATGATATTTAGGACCAACATAAGTTCCAGATACGATCATTGCCACTAACAGGAAAATGTTGGGCATCATTGTAACTAAAATTTGTGGTAAAATATTTTATAGTATGTTGTCAGACCCCGTATGTCTCACACTTTATTAGCAGATTATGCACTTAGTTTATGATTTCGACCGAACAAGTCCTGTGTTATAATTTAGGCATGAAAAAATTCTAAATTTCATCTACAATCGAATGAAACACTTCTCGTTACCGGCAAGTTTCTGTAAACATGTGTTTTTGACCGAAAATGTTTTGCTTATGATGCTCTCTATAATTTTTCTTAAACCAATTGCTGAGAGAACAACAAAAGTATGTCGAAGCCAGCAACGAGAATAAAATAGTTATATTTCTTTTTTAATTCTCGAGTATATTATGTAAAAATATTCTGAATTTATCCATTGATTCAAGATTTTATATAGATGTCGCTCGTGAGAAGTGCATCTGCTAATAAAAGCAAGAAAGAAACGCTTTTCAGTCCCTCTCTGATGACAGTATACCATTATCATTATAGGCAAATTATCCTCTAAATCATATGAGTCAGAGCATGATTCAAAATACATGATTAAAAAAAAGTTTTTTGATCATTGACCAAATCAAGCAACAAAGATCGTTCGCCGAAGAATTAGCTTAGATATGATACAAATAACTTCTAGAATTTTTTTTCTGGAGGTCAAAATAACAAAAATAGCTTCACACTTCTCTAGGTATTTGTTATGGAGACCTTTTTGATAGTTTAGCACTGAAAATACTATCGACATTTGAAAAAAATGAGAATTAGTACTTTCATAATAAAGATTGAAGTAATGAATAGTTCTAGGATGAACTATTTGAAGAAAGGAATAATCAACATTCATAATAATGATTCATTCTACTCAATGATTAAAAAGCTAATTGGTTTTGTTTGTGCTTAGTTTACAAATGTATCCGATAAATTTATGCCGTTCTTGTTAGATAAACTACAGGAAGATTAAATATTATTTATTTCAAGGTAGCTTTACTCCTTCTGTTTCTCTATCTTGAATTGATTCAATTACATTATGATGCCGACCTAGTTAAGTTTCGAAAAATAATTTTGATCATTTACTTGCAGAGAAAGAAATGCAACCAACAACATCTATCGTACAACATAAAAAAAAAAGTAAGCGTTAATAACGATTTTAATTCTATTAGAATAGCACCCTTGTATACAATACATTGAATTGAAAAGTCATTTTCAAGGAACTTCATTGACTCATTTAAATATCAGCATTCTTTTTTTCATTAGGCAAAACTTGGCTCAAGCGCCAGTTTCATGATATCGATCAAACATCGATTAAGAAACCTGATGAGCTTGGAATCACCTCGAAAGACTTTGCTCCGTTGTCAACCATTAACGCTGAACTAGTAGATCGTATTGAAGGTTCGATGTTTGGTTTGACTGTAGGTGATGCTCTTGGTGCTCATGTTGAATTCAGACCAAACAGTTATTTGGTGGCTCATCCAGTTAAAGATTTAGTAGGAGGAGGAACATGGGGCCTAGAACGAGGACAGGTAAGAAATGTCTTGACAAGAATTACATAATAGCTTGCCTTTGTAGTTCACGGATGACACTTCTATGGCACTTTGTTTAGCCAATTCTCTAATTGCTTGTGGAGATTTTATTCCATACGACCAATTAGTTCGTTACAAGTGGTGGTTTCGACAAGGTTATATGTCATCGACCGGTCATTGTTTTGATATTGGCGCGGCTACTCGACAGTCTATTCAAGAATTCGAAGAGCGTCAAAGAAAATTTGCACATGATCATAACATTCCTTTAGACGAAATTGACTCCTTATCTGATGATGAACTTCTTCAAGCATTCGACGTGAATTGCAGCAAAGACAATGTGGCTGGTAATGGAGCCCTGATGCGTCTTGCACCTGTACCTCTCTTCTTTTATCGACACCCGAAAGTGGCCGTTGAATATTCGGGCATCAGTGGTAAGATCACTCATGGAGACGTGAAAGCTTATGATGCATGTCGTTATTACGGAGCTCTCATCGTAGCTGCTCTTAATGGTGCCAAGAAAAGTGAATTGACTAGTAAAACATTTTATGATGAGCATAGGGAGTGGTTCGACAATCAAGCCCTTCATCCTGAAATCATGGCGATCGCTGGTGGATCGTACCAAAAACCAGGCGGCTATAAAGATGGAATTCGAGGAAAAGGATATATCGTTAATGCTCTGGAAGCTGCCTTGTGGGCATTTTGGAGTGATGGAGACTCTTTTGAGATAGGCGTACTCAATGCCGTTAACCTAGGCGATGACACTGATACAACAGCGGCTATCTATGGCCAATTGGCCGGTGTTCACTACGGTTATAAGAAGTTGCCAGAAAAATGGTTGAAATATATCTATGCCAAAGATTTTCTTCGATGTGTGAGCAGTTGGATAGCGCATGATGGAGAACAATGGTCTAGAAATCAGGGAATACCAGATTCAAATGAGCTAACAAATTCTTCTAATTTTGTGTTGTTCAATTCAAATTCTGATGTTTCTAGTTTCTCGACGCAACACTCGTATGAAAGCTTTAAACCATCAGTGGATCCAGACATGATTTCGAGCACAATTCTTCGAAAGGCAATCGATCCTTCTGGTCGTATAGGACATCTCTATGATGCATGCCAAGATCATATACTGCCATCACCACATATTACTTTGGATATAAAGGAAGATTACTCAAATCCGTTCATAAAATGTATGATAAAAAGTGGCGATAAGCTTGAGAATCAAAATGTCCTTCGATTCATCAATTTTTCCACTGATATCCGATTGAGTGTGTTATCGAACTTAGTTGCACCAACAGGTGTTGCTTCTGTCGTTAATTATCCATTTGTAATCGATGATTGCACTCGTATCTTCTATTATTCTTACTTGGTTCGAGATCAAGCTGTACTCAACAAGAAAACCGTTCTATCAGAAAGACTTAGAGCACCTGCTACTCATGTCATTACCGCAATTGATCGAGGTATCCATGTTGTGGTTTTGTTGAGGTTACCAGTTGATGATTCTAAAGCTATTGATGATAGTATCCATCAGATATGTCATTGCTTGAAGTATGAAACGAAACTTGCTGTTAATGAAAATGTTTTGAACCGAATTCTTTCAACACACGTCTATTCAAACTTGCGTCATTTAAGCAAACAAAAAACAATAGTTAATGTGTACCAGGAACTTCGCAAAATGAAAAACAGTCGTGATAATTATAAACCGTGCAATTATATCCTTCATCCCCTCAATAAACGCTTTTTAGATTCTACTCAAAACAATACCACTTTTATTCCGATTGAACCGATAATTGCGACAAGAATCGAGGAACATTGGCTTCATTTATCATCTCTGGAGAAAATGTGGGCAACATTTCTTAATGACAAAACGTTCAACATTGGGCAAACTCACTTAAAGCAACAGTTTGATACTTTACAAGCTCTAGTCGCGAAATTATCAAATCAATATAACCAGGAAACGATGCAAGCCCGAGATTTCATTCTTAAATTTCGTCAAGGTAAACAGTCGCAAGAGGATTTTCAGCGGCACTTCCAGTTTCAAGCAATAGAAGCTAATTTGAAGCATGTCATCGACGATTTCAAGCATGACCTGAGAACTTTGAAAGAGAAGCAAGATTTTATCGAACGCTTAAAAAAAGGAGGATTTAATTATTGGAAAGCTGATAAACTTGGTATTAAACATGGTGATAATGAACATAAAATCCAACACAGACTAATTAGAGATACTCGACGACAACGCTTCTTGTGCTCCAATGACAGTTTAAATGCTATATACCAGCAAGAATTTCAAAATATTTATGAAAACTTGACTAGTGAACGATCAACAGATCCAGACTTGGACCTCATTTATGTCGATTTCGCTTACTGTTCGTATGAATTGGATATGATAAAAGTATTTCCATTAAAGAACTTCATGCCAAGTGCTAGTATGGATGAATCTGTGACGCCAAAGAAAACAGAATTCCACAAGGTTGCAATCAAGTCTTCTAAAAATCAGACGATAAATATCGTTCTCATAGGAAAATCAGGGGTAGGCAAATCAACACTAATTAACACCATCGCTAACTGTCTACAATTCAAAACAATCCGTGAAGCAGAATCGAGCAGATCTCTCCTGTATGTATTTGTTTCATTCATGTTTCCATTAATAACTGAGTGCGAATCACATTTCATTCAACTCGGTAAAAACGATCGTAACGAAGATAATAACCGTTCTGGTCAATCTACAACTCAGCGTTGCAAATCGTATACAATGGATGTGGGTAACCGACAAAAGTTATGCATCATCGATACTCCTGGTTTTTCTGATATATATGATCAAGCTCACGATGATATAAAGATGCAACACATACTATCGTATATTTCGAATCTAACTCATTTAAATACCGTCTGTGTCCTCGTCGAGTCAGGAGACTCGCAACTCACTGCCTATCGACAGCATTTGATACAGTTACTTGATTTTCTTGGATCACAAGCGCACAATAATCTCTTCTTTTGTTTCACCAAATACCTTTCAATCCCGGATCATGAAAGGAATGCTAGAATTCAATCACAGCTTCAATCACTCTCGCCTAACAACATACAAGTGCAGCCTGAGCGCATATTATCTTTTGACAGTACTTTCTTTCTTCATTTGGTTAAAGCACGTTGGCACAGACCTCATCAGCCGGAATGTGAGCAGAGTTGGTCGATTTCAAAGAATGCACTGAAGCAGCTCCTGAGCTATGCCTGTCAAAGCGATCATTCATATCTCTTACATCAAGGATTACAAAGAACGGAATATGCCTCCCTGCAAATTCGTCAGTTGGTTCGTCCGATAATGGAAGCAATGCGAAATATTCTTCGAAACTGTCTTTTAAGCAACTTGATATCCGCATCGAAATTTATCGAGTTGCGTCCGAAATCAATTCAACGACCGTCCGCTTTATGTTATACGTGCGATCGTCCGATTCGGCGATATAGCGACTTTTGGATCACGTGTGATGTTTTGCACGAATATCGAAATCACTGTGAACATTGCTTATGCGATCCAAAGCAGCATGGCATAGTCGATTATCAACTTGATTACGAGTTAACTGATAGAGTGCCCTGCCAAGCGAAGGAATTGCTTTCTTTTTATCAAGACCTTCTCTCTGCAAGTGTTTACTTTGCTCACTTCCTTTCACATACCATTCATGATTCTAGCGATGATCCATTCTCGGCTAGCCTCATTCGTATGATTCATGAAGAGAGTTATATCTGCGATACTAAATCGAATCATCAGTTTAATTTACAATTGTATTGGAAACTGCAGAAACTGAAAATTGATCGTCGACAAATATTAGCGCTACTACAAAGAGGTGAGCGCAGCAGCTTGGTGGATGTCAACGAGTTCATAGAGATGGTTAAAAATATACCTATGGTGCGAAAACAAATGGATGCTGCTTGGGGAACGCATAAAACTTCTGGTTAGATCAGTAGATAGTAAAGACGACAAATATAACTAGTTTTATTACTTACTCTTTCCAACTGTGATCATTTACCCTTATTATAATAAATCTATTTTTCACATCTTATATTAATTTGAATTAAAGTGTACCTAATCTATATGCTGCTGCATCGTCTCAATGATCGATGCTTCAAATACGGCATAAAATGCTGAGCAATCTTCCCAAGTAACTACCCTCAAAAGATAATATCCTATATATATTTGTTGTTGAAATGATTCGTATCTGGATCTTAGAATCCTAGTGTAGCAATTGAAAAGAAGAAGCAAAAAAAACATTGAACTACTCCAGGAAAGCAAGTCGGTGACATGACTTTATACGAAAGCAACAGAAGCAAGAAAATCTATCCATTTATTTCTAATCGAGCAGAAATCAACAACGTTTAGCAGACAGACAGATATATTTACTTCAGAATTCATCTTCAGATCTTTGCACATTTATGATACGCAAACTACTCTGCTACTGGTTGATTTTTCTTGTATAGACGTGTATCAATGCGACGTATTTTTTGATTTACTCTTATAGACCATTCGATTTTAGCTGACTCTAAGAAGTAAGAGCAGACGAGAATGATTTCAACAGGTTATTGATTTCTTCCTTGGGAATCTTTGAAAAGTACTGAATACGCGTTTTCATTTCAAATTTCCTATTCATAGCCATGATCAATCGCAATAAATCTTGATTAAAACTCGAATATTCTGACTCATCGCTTAAGACAAAGATG
The DNA here is from genome assembly GCA_905329745.1 of Rotaria sp. Silwood2. NCBI lineage: Eukaryota > Metazoa > Rotifera > Eurotatoria > Philodinida > Philodinidae > Rotaria > Rotaria sp. Silwood2. The sequence continues at coordinate 12,201 of CAJNSZ010000169.1, read as the reverse complement.
TAAAGTTTACTTAATCATCTCTTAAATAACAGTGTATCACGTGATATTTGGACACAATAAAATAATAATAATTTAAGTGGTTCATCCAATAACATCAACTTCTCAGTAACCACTGCTGTCAGATACTATATTCAATTTTTAGCCCAATGATGACGATTCTTTTATAAGATTGAACTCACATGAAATCTTTCTTGTAAGCACAGATTTGATTTGACAGATTTATATAGCTTTTTAGAAATCACAAATAGCTCGAAAGCAGAACTGGTCTTCACGTACCACTTTATTTCAAATATTTATTGTTTTCTTTGACTTTCAATATACTTGTCATTTTTCTTCAAATATATGTGAGCTGCTCCCGAGTATCTATTCGCTCACATGATTGATGAAATGCGGGCCCAGATCCATTGAGGTTCTACCTCTCATGTGTTAACAATTCATTAGCCCCACTCCCGTCTTCAGAAAAGTCAATTTTTCGAAAAAAACTCCATTTTGAGATTTATACATATTCTGATAGCCCTTGTAATGAACTACAACCTAGCATAATTTGTTTTGCCAAAACGTGTACATTGGTCTTTTTCTGGCGAATTTTTTTTCTAAGGATGTGCTACTGAGACGTATAGGGGTTTCATAATAATTAAGGATACAGTGTTAATAATATTTTTCATACTTTTGTTTGACCAAGAGAGCTGAAATTTTGTATGACATATATTACTAATCAAGATCTTTTATTTCTGACAGTTTCAGCTCTATAAGTATGACTAATGGTAAAATACATAAGTTTTCGTACATGATTCTTGCGTCATTTTTCAGCAAAAATCGAGTATAAAAACTTATGTATTTTACCATTAGTCATACTTATAGAGCTGAAATTTTCAGAACTAAAAGATCTTGATTAGTTATATATGTCATAAAAATTTCAGCTCTCTTGGTCAGACAAAAGAATGAAAATATTATTAACGAAAAAGTTGATAAAAACATGTGTGACATGTACTGACATGTATGTATAAGAAACCATGATCAAAATTTAGGCATGATATGTACCTCTACTCGTATGATGATATATCCACGTACATGCCATCAATAAACTTTGAGGAATAGTGCGACAATATTAGGCAAATAAGCAGACTTATTTCGAATAGAGACACTTACCGCATCAAAAATCTTTGTTTTTTCGTTATTCTCAAAATCAGTTTTTCCGAGTATACCCTTTACAGGGGCACGCCTTTCTTAATAATGACTCAATGGAGAAGGGATAATTTTTTTTATTGCATAGAGAACAAGTGGGGCTGACTCGTAATAGAGTCCGAATTTTTGAATTTCTCATTTGTTGAACTAAAAAACTTAGATATTTCATTTTTATTAGCCCTTTTTTGGCCATGAATTTGAAAGCTTTTCGAAAAAGTATTTTTAAAAATCAAATAAAGGGAAATTCAAAAATCGGTTCTATTACGACCTAGCCCTAGGGGCACTCTACAATTTAAAAACCACGCCGACATGCTTAGCTAGTATCCTCATGTTGAAAATCTTGCCCGCGTAAAGGGTATTTTTGACCAATGAATTGACTAGAATTTGTGCATATCTTTGAGATTTGGGGGAGATATTTTAACCATGATCTATCCTAGCCTAAACTAATATTCTCTGAAATTTTAGTTGAAATCGGATGAAAAATAACAAAGTTGGTTGCTAGCAGAGGGGGGGCTTAAAAAACCCCTATTAACAGAGTATGATCTCGTTAAAACGAGTCGTTGGCTTTTAAACTTATGCCTTTTTATTAGTTTTATCTTACAGTTTTGGTTAGTTTTAATGCATTTAAAAATCTGAGCGCGTTAAAATGCGCGAGCTCAAGTTGTAAAATGCGTTTTGTTCGTTTTTCTTCAGCTGGTTTTACTGCATTAAGCAGTAACTCATTAATTTGTGTTTCAATATAATTAAACGTTCCATTCCCTGTAATTATACATTAATTCTTGTTCGAAACTTGTTGACACGCATTCCTAGCTTTTCAAGCGTTATGATCATATCCAATAAAAAAAGAAGGCATCTCTCCTCTGATGAATGCTATCTAATTGGCAGAGTTGATAAAAACCATTCGTATACATTGCTTTTCGAAATGCACCTGAACTTACATTCAAAGACAGTTAACGAAGAGAATTGTGTCTAGAAGAAAATGTATACATAAATTCACCGAGAGGGATCTTCGTTAAAATGTTACTAAAATTTAAGAAAAGGCTTGGTGTCATGTTATCGTATCATCTCGATTTGGAAGCTACAAACTAGAAGCAAAAAAATTATTTTTTTTAATTCAGTTGGGTAGACGTATGGGTCTTTCCATATAACTTCCAAACGCAGATAAAACGCATATTAACGCGCTTTCGAATCCGTTTGAATGCATTTATTAAAGAAAGTAGTAAAATAGGTTTGTATGTCATTCAAGATTGCACAAATAACTCTTTTTTATTGGAATAATTAACAAAAGTTTTATGAATTTAAATATTTTTGATTGTTTATATGAAAGATGAAAACATTTGTCTGTGGTCTACTCTATTCTTTAATAGAATTTGCTAAATAAGATTGATTGCGTATTAGTAAAACATCGTTTCACGTCTATTTTTCATAATATGACCATTTACTCATCTTTTTATGTAATATGGCATATGGTTTTAGTAGTATCTACCTAATAATGATTCTGATAATATTTTTCCTATGAAAAAAGGCTTATTTTTAATTTCAGATTATATGTTTCATATCATATAAATTCTAAGTTTTTCAATTAACGATTTTTTTTGTATGAGAGATTTCATTTTTAAATGAATGATAGCCCTGATAAATAATTCGAGCACAATATGATTTAAATGTTAAAGTTAAAAAAATGCAATTCGTTAAAAACTAAAATGAATCTAATAGTGAATGAGATGTAATTGACAAGCCACGTCGAATTTATAGCTAATTTTTCACTTGGTATTTTCTTATAAAGAGATAATTTTTGTTGAAGCATCTAACTTAATTTTTTTGTCAAAACAAAAGGTGAAATTTTTCCATTTCTATTTAGTTTTAACTTTAATACTAAACAAGATTTTATTCATTTGTATCTGTTTAAATAAAAACTGTTGAAATTTATTTTTTCTCAAATAGCATAAAGAGAAATTAGCAACTATAGGTTAACTGTATTTTTGTTTTTATCCTCTTTCTTGTATATCATTTAAGTGATATTACGAATTAACTTATCAAAATAGACATGTATCAGATGCATTCATGAACCAATGTAACTCATTGGTTAAGTATGTTAATTTATAACTAAAGGTCGTCTGTTCTAGCCTTGTTCACTGCACCATTTAAAGGTTCGTGTAAAAATGTAAAACTTGTTGTGTGTTCATATGCTCTAGAAAGAGCTAACCATCATGTGAACTTGATGCAGTAACGCAGCACGAATCTGCGGCACCAATATGATTTTTTTCCCAAAGATGAATTATAAACACGTTTAAATGCCATACATTTTTATATGGGTGAGTCTCAGAGAAAAATCATAATATTTTTCTTTGAATGAAGAGATTCAGATCGAATGATGATTCGAATTATTGAAGGTGCGGATGAGTAAATATGAGAAGAATGGAAACGTCTGGTTACGACTTGAAAGAAGGAATGAGGTGATGTGACATCTCCGATCTTAACGGCTTTCACTGAAATTATGGCAGTACAATAAAATTCGATGATACGATCAACAAGTGAATAAATAAGATTCACGAATGATTCGATCACTGAATAAGATCGCCATTGGTATCAGTATGCTTGTACTTAATTTCATTTGAAAAGATCTTCGACGGATGATTATTGTGTAATAATTTCTGAACATGAGATCGGTTGTACTAATTAATAAAAAATCGTTCGAAGTTTTCATATGACCATTCAAATAAAAGCTGTCGAAAGATATTTCGATTGAGGTACTCTTTTCTCAAAATCTTTTAGATACTGTAGTTTTTAAAGTTATTATTTAAGCAGAGATCGTTATCGCGCAAGAAATCAAGTATTCAATTGACAACCTGATGAGCTGTATCAATGAGTAATGTTTTCCAGTACAATCATTGATTTTTTTCGTCGGTATATTGATCGAAAGAAGCAAATTTGCTTGCTCTATCATATAAATGCAATCAAATTTTTTTTTGTTGATAAACAAATTTGCAGTAATAACGATCATTCTGCTAGTGATTGAATCGTTATTGACAAAACGTTATTCTCTGACGTCATCGACATGAAATAAAAATGAGATCGAAAAGGAACATTCAATTTAATTGATGATAACTAAGAATAAATAATTTTTGATCTTAGTATGTTCTTATTGATATGATGAGGATTTTATTGTCTTTACTTTATTGGCTAACAAAGAAGTCATTGTATAGAATTTGATAATCAGTTTTTTTTCTTCTAGATAGTGACACAAAAAAAATAGGGTAGATACTACGAGAATAATGAATGTTGAAGTGTTAGTTAATTTCTATTAAAAAAATAGGGTCTTTTTTTGTGAAACTTGGATGTTTATTTCTCTTCAACCTGAGAAAAATTGAAAGTGTTAATTACAACTAGAACTAATCGATCAGGACGTGTATCAATTTCTCCAATGTTAATGACTAGTAACACCAAAGACGACCATCGCACTGGGTTAGAATGAAAGACTCGTAAAAGATGAAAGTCAACAACTGTCTCTCTATATACTTTTGCAATACCTATACTGAGTTTTGATATTCAGACAAGTAAAGAGAATAATTGCGCAACCTATAACTTAGTGCAACTTAAATCAAAGGTAAATAATGAAGAACAAAGACGAGCCGTGATCGATGATTAAACACAACTCAATGTTATGAGACTGAAGCATTACATTTAGTCCTCCAGGACCAAAGTAATCGATCAAATCGATACTGGTCATCTTTTTTTTGTTCAAATTTTTCATGTTCAGATCAAAAGCATGACGAAAAACAAGTTCGAAAACTCTTGAGTATTTTGTATATAGTAAATTAGTTCTCGAAAGAGTAACGTGCAACACAATCTTTTTGCTGTTTAAAGGAGACAGTTCAATAAATTGAAATCAATTCACGTATGCACAGCTTTGAGAACAAAGAAAAACTGTTTTACTGAATGATTTGCGATAGAATTCAAACCAGAAGAAGAACATCTACGAAATGATTTCAATTGAGAATTCCTAATTTATAACACTTGAAAGACTCAATTATGTCTGATTTTTAGAAACAGTAGAATCAATTTGCCTGTACGACAATAATATCTACCAGATCTACTTGACAATTTCTCTTTTGAGCTTGCTGGCATCGAAGCGAGACACGGTAGTCACTGGTTGAAAGAGTGAAATCAACAGCCGAATTTGAATATGACAATGAACTATATCACGTTTTGTAAGCGACAAACGAGCCATGTCAATCGATCGAAGTTCTATCAATCTTCTCTTTAAAATGAACAAGAAATAATTTAATCGATGGATCCAGTGACTGCTTTGTTTCATCAAACAATCAGACATTACTTTAACTTCGTCATGCATATTAGTGGAATGGTACTACTCACTTTCTTTAATCAACTGAATGGTGTTTTGATTTGTTTTCTTTTATTTCGTTCTCCTTATTTTTACACTCGGAAGCGATTACAAGTAAAAATGTACACATTCACTGGTGTTGAGTTAGCATGATCATGAAAAAAAAGAGAGACGAAAGAAGAAAACGCGCACTACATAGTAATAAAACAAAACAGAGAAACGAAGCATGGTGAGACGAGTAGAGGAAGGAAAAATAGTGACCTGAACAGGTGAGAGAGAGAGAGAGTAACAACTCAAACAATAACATGGTAGATTTTACGAACATAAAAACTCAAGCCATTGAATAAGTAGTGATTGATGCCTTTCATGCATATGTCTAACTCATTTCATTTGAAAAAAATACTATCCCAGGTGATCATTTGTACTCTTAAGAAATGTATTCGAGTAAAATATATCATTGTAAAAGAGCAAACGACTTAAATCTGAGTTTTAAATTTGTTCTGATCTTGTCTTTATATATCTTTTTACACATCCTTCTAAAGACGATTCATTTGTTATCTGGAGAAGATTTGTTGCTCCAGCAAAGGGACAGCAATGAACCAATCTAAAGGTGTTTCTAAATTTTCTTAGATGTAATTCTTTTTGAGTAGGCGACAGGAATGGATATAGAGAAAATATCGAGGCAAAATATGGAAAACTGTAAGCAAAGAAACATCTTCGAAAGACTTGTTTCGAGAGGGCCTTACCACCTTTCATTCGTCTTAATTTACTACACGTTCTTTAATTTTTTTCAAGAATTTTATCAATCGTTGGTTTCAAGGACATCTTATTTGTCCAAGTAAAACCTAGATATTTGAATTCTTTAACTACTTCTAGTATTCGAACCTTCATATAAATATCAACTACTGGATCTTGTACTTGTGATTCGAAAACCTGCATTACCGTTTTGGACAAATGAACTGATTGTTTTCATCTCTTGGAATAACTCGCTATTTGGTTGCTTCTTCTTCTAAAAACTTAATCATCGGTTTAATCCCTCGATATATCGGTGGAAATATTAATGGGTTGAGATCATCAGTAAAAACGTGACTTGAATAAGCACCTACACGTGCAACAGGATCACAGTGATAAACAATGAACAGATAGGGACTCCAAGTGCTGCCTTGAGACAATTCACATTCGCGTAAAAAATATTTTTTGATTTATTCTCGCCAAATATAACATACACAAGACGATCATTCAACCACGAAATATTGAATTTCAATAGTCACAAAGGCACAGCAATTCTATTGAGATTAACAACTAGACTATTATGTCATATTCTATCGGGTGTGAGGGTGGGTGTAGAGAGTAGAAATAACCACATCCGCACACACATCTTTAGAATAGACTTTTATCAACAAAGAAAATTTGAAAATGATCAGTTTCCAGCAAGAAACAAAAGAAAATGAAAATTCTTGTTTGTATCAGAAGCAAGGGATATCGGAAAGAGAAGAACTTCATTTCATGCGCTTCTAATTTTTGTCCACTAAACAGTCGTTGGTATGTAGTAGATACTTGAAGGGTCACTTACGGCACACACTCAGTTCTGCAAGTCTCAAATGAAAATGCCAAGCTTCGGTTTCGAGTTTCAAGCGCAGTTATCATCTGACCTGTTAGCAAGCCTTGCGGTATGTGAAACGTCATTTCATGTGCTTTTTGTTGTAATTCTAGAATAAAGTGTGGGTCAAAGATTCATTTTTCAGTATTTCTAGATGTTCTAACTGGAGTCTATTGACGGATTCAAATATTGTTTCAAGCTATTGGATAATGGTAATTGATTGATTTTTACCGAATCAAAATAAAGTTGTTTACATATCATTCGTTTGGCAGCAAGCTTTAATGAAATCATTAACGAATTTGGACGTGAGCAGGAAAATTGTTTTACCATCGCCAAAGCTTTTGCTTCATACTGGGTTCTATTTTGATCGTACAGTTGTTTAGCTTTTGGATCCATTACACAGTACGTTGCAGCGTCTTCTGGATGATCAATGGCAATTACAAAAAGTTCGATCATTTTGCTGATGGTAATGGCAGGTGACCATTGTTTACTGCAACATCCACTACAATAAAACGGTGTTGAACACTCATTATTTACAGCTGGATGGTAAATGTGCGTTAATAATTTCATTTCCGGCCGTTTGAATGGGAAATCTTGAGGTAGCGTAATACACACTTTGTATGATCCATATTTGTAGGGTACACTTCGAGGTAATAAATATCCGTATATACAGAATCGTTGCGAGTTTTCATCTTTCTTCGAACTTTCGTAATAGAAGTATGATTGAACGTCAGGATCTCGGATTAAGTTTTTTAACTGCTTCAATATTATACTATCTCTCGCTGAAGAAGAACACATAATATAAATAGAAAAAATGATAATAACCAAGAATTTTATGGTATAAGTGTGAGATGTCAATCCCACTTCTACTTTATTTCTAAAACTGTATCTAAGGATGAATGAATAATAATCTCCTCCCAACAACATAACGTTGTACATATAGAACTGACAGAAGGAGTTGGAAATTTCCAATAAACAATGAAAAAGGAAAATCCATAAAACAACCTGAAAGACAGAGTGATAGAAAAAAATGGAAAATTCCAACGTGTAATACTAACAAGAAGAAGAATATAAGTGGATTTTTTATAATCCTGTCGATACAGAAAGACATTTCTTATGACTACATCGAAATAAGATATAAGTCATAACAATAAGATGCAAGTATCAATTTTTATTTTTCGTAACGAAAGAATGACTAAAGAAGAAAAAAAATTCCACGGTGGGTGCCTCTATAACAATCTGAGTCATATTTTTACAAATTTACAATAATGTCATGCAAGGAGGAGAAGAAAAGTAAAAGAAGCATGGTTATAATTGCATTCAATCGCTAATGCAGAGAGCCGATGGAAAGAGGACGCTCGGCACTGCCACAATATAGAAGCAATCTCGTCAAAATGAATTGAGTACATAGTGGTAGAATTGAATACTAAATTGAAATATCATGTATTGATATGTAAATTTCTCTAGTTCTATATAATAAAAACAAGAATGTATAGGGTAAATCAAACATAAAGAAACATCCGAAATTCTTCGATATTTTCTTTGAACATGAATCATTATATCTCATATTTGAATCATAAATATTTGATTTCATTTATTAAAGAAACAGTCTGTTGCCAGTTTTTAAACCTGAGATTTTGTTGAGAGACGTACGAATGGTTTTTTGTGTATTCTAATACGATTACTAAAAAAACTTGTTGTTCTCTGGTCGCAATGAATTTCTATCTGTATGTTTCTTTGCAGTCAAATGTACAGAAAAAAGTCACTTGATTTCGAAAAGAAAGCGAAAAGATTACATCAGATGAATGATTGAGAAGAGCGGCACACTTTCAAATTCCACATTCTACACAATAAATAAAAACAACGTTCTGTATTTTTTTTCTCGTCGTTCGATTTAAGGGTAGCTCTCTCATCAAGCGGAATCCCTACGTGTTACCCACGGATAAAATTTTACAGGTGAATCGAAAAATGAGTGTTTCAAAGTGAAATTACTCAATACGTGTATTCTTTAATGATTCTAGTGGCATGTGGTTGTCATTCAATCAAGCAAAAGAATCATTTCCTTTCAGCTATTCCGTTTCATTTGTCTTTTTACATATAAGTAAAAAATATGCGATAATATTCCTGTTCTTCTTTATCCATATAGGGTGTGGGTGTAGATTGTCTCTTAGCCCTCCACCCACACCCACGCATCCACACGCACAAGAGCATTGAATATACAGTGCAGACTTAATGCAATACTCAAAGAACAGCTGGATCTGGAACTAGACCTAAAAAACGAGAAAAAAAACTAGCTGGATGTTTTAGCGTACTGTGTGTCACCAATTACAGACAATAACCAGTTTTCATTGTCCGATAATTGAAGACTACACTAATTAGTAATTGAGCTAATTAGAGAGGATAGACTGTTACGTCCCTCATCTTTTCATTCTTAATAATAAAAAACAAAACAGTATTCAGCGGTTACAGACATTAGCAACTGGTGTATTACCCCATGACAGACTTGAGTGGTCGAGACGAACTGATGTCAAGCTTTCTAGAGTCGATCAAGTAATCATTTTGAAAAAATGAATGTCGTTGGTGGTGAATTGCATGAGATGTACAATAGTAAGTTAAAACTTATTGTATATATGTCTATATGCAAATAAGGCTTATTCTTCTCCCGCGAAATAAAATGATTATATTCATAACAATATCACATTTAGAAAAACGAATTAAGAAGATGAAAAATAACGAACAGATAATGACAATGCAAAAAACTAGGGTGCTCATAGAAAAAATAAAAATTTCAGTTGGAAATGGAGAAATCAGATAAGTCCTTATTCGTATGATTTATTATTCTGCAAAACAATTAATTTACGACAGATTTTTTTCTATTCAGTATTTTGTATCGATTAAATGAGGCTAGAGGATATGTGCAAGTACCACAGTTTAGCTCCAAACGGGCCGCGTTAACACGCCTTTTCTTTCTTACTCTGTTTTTTTTACTTATATCTTTCATAGTTCTGCAAAACAGTTTCAAATCTCGAGAAATCCTGTTTATTCCTCAAGATTCTAGTTTTTATTTTTCTTAATTTTGTGAAACTCGCATATATTTTCGAAGAAAATGATAGTGAGTGTAATTTCAAGTCGAGATTTTGCGGTTTCGCCTCCCCAACCCTAGCAACCAGATGACTGGAACCGAATAGTATTAGATATCTTTCCATAGCAACAGGAAATGGCATGTAGGTTATATCAGCGCTTATATTATTTTGAAAGTCTGTAAATTCTAATTCCTGATCTAAGTATTATAGTTTCGGGTTCCGCAAGAAGAGAAGGGATCTTATTGCAGGGATCAATGAATTAGTTGGTCGTCTTTTCGTTCTAGAAAAGAGAAAATGAAGCGGCCCTAGAAAAATGTTGACTTATTGAGTTCTATTTCTAAACAAAGCTCGCTAATATATGTCAAAATTCTTCGAGAGAGAAAGTGCCTTGTGTATGGTACCTTACTGACTAATTAAACCCATTTACATACGATAGTGGAATCGACAGAAGGAAGAATAAAATTGTAGTTGCCACTTTCTATTCCAAATATCATAAAAATATTATCATCAGAATAAAAAAAAAGCTATGCCGTGAATGTGTATCTGATAGTACCAATGACCTTTTTACAGTATAACAATTATTAGTACCTCAAATAAATTGATAGAAAAGTAATTATGAATTCAATTGTTTTGGAAATGTTAAAATTTCAGAGCGCGCATATCAACCATAAAAATTGTTATCATTTTGATTTATTCGTTCTCTTATTGAAATTTTCTTAAAATAAATTATTTGGAAGACTCTGACAATCAATTAGAAATTTATTACAGCCAGAGTTCGTGAGTTCCACATTTTGGCCCCATAAGGAGCCGTACTGCCAAGTTTTTTTTGCGGTGGATGTCAATATTTGTATCAATACTATTGATGAGGTCCGTTATATTGGTTGAAATCGAACCCATGACATCCCAAATTCAGCTGATCCCATCTCTGATTGACATCATGTATACACATGGTTGATCATTTGCTCGGAATATATCCAATTGAGTAGCTAGTGAGTTAGAAATAAACAAGTGAAATGAGTAACTATGTATAACAAATCGAGTATCTATGAGAATCTATTACGTAGTGTTTGAGATTGAATAGTTCGAAAGCGAAGAATATACAAGTAAAATAAGTTGAAAATATATAAAATATAATAGCTATGAATATGTTTTAAGCAATTCTCTTTTGATAATGAAAAAGTATGACTAATACTAAATAAAAGAAAGATTTGTTTATATTTACATGTCGTTTCTCTTAATTTTAATGTTTGGTGAAGTATCTCGTCGAAATACGAAATGTCACAGTTTTGAATGTAGATAAATTATTATTAATATCAATTTAAATTAAATTTAAATTAACTTAAATTAAATTTAAAAATTTTAAATAAAAACTTTAAAAACTAAAACAATTTAAAATAAAATAAAAAGAAGAGAATTAAATAATGTCAAATATCTAGTATTTCGACTTAGTACGGACTGGGTGGCATAATGCCAACAACAATGCTCAGCTTAGCTATGAGAGAGGAACACTTACGAGAATGTTTTGCAGCTTCACACCAAAGTCTTATTATTTGGACTTGTTCTTTGACAATAATAGGATATAGCGATTCCAACAAGAGTCACAATATTATAGAGTACTTACGTAGACCCATTTCCAAATCCAAATTCTGTTAACGATTTATTGGATTTCTAGTGAAAGCCAGAGCATTAAAACGTTCTTGTGCACACTTGCCTATTGCAAAAACATGACTATTCATTTTGAACCATTCCGAACCATTCAAATGGTTCGGAATGAGAGTTTTCTCCGTTAATTACGTCGACACCTGTCTCTCGATAGAATGGCGTCAATACCTGTCCCTTGATAAAATGACGTTAATACGCGTCCCTTGATAAAATGATGTCAATACTTGTCCCTTGATAGAATGACGTCAATACCTGTCCGTTGATAGCATGACGTGAATTCTCGTCCACATTGCTCTTATTTTTGACGTCACGTTAATATTTCACTC